>QEOQ01000486.1:527271-540503 GCA_010279815.1 Brachionus plicatilis
ATGAATTGAGTGTTCTTTGAAACACTAGCTAGCGTTCAATCGACTAGCGTTTCTTTTCTATGTAAAATGTTTCTAAGCTTATCAAATTTTTTGTATAAATTAGCGTTCAAATAATCATTGAAGGGAGCTTTTTGACTTGATACTTTTAAGCAATATTTATTAAATAAAACTTTTTATTTAAAACTTAAAAATTATTGTATATCATTTCAAAACAACTCAACTTGTGAATCAATCGGAGTTGTATATATTATAAAATGTTCAAAATGCAATGTTTTTTATATAGGTGAATCAGGTAAAAAAGCTAAAGAAAGAATTGGACAACATTTTTATAACATTAACTATTTTAGACAAAATATCAGAAAATCTTTAAGTAACTTTGATAAGCTTTCTGAAGTATCAATTCACTTTAACAGTACAAATCATACAATGGATGATTTAAAATTTTTTATTTTTAAATCAAATTTACATGATAAAATAAAAAGACTATCAACAGAAAGTGAGATGATAAATATTTTTCTAAAATTTCAAATTCCTTTTTTAAATAAAAAAATACCAAAAATTGGGGTCTCCCCGGTAGTGTTATCAACTGATAACATAAGATGTTATCAAATATTGAGCAACCGATTTTGTTATCAAGGTGATAACAACTTTTGTTATCAATAGATTTTGTTATCAGTAAAGATAACATAATTCTGTATTTGATAAAAAATTTGTACACATGATAACAAATTTGTACACATGATAACAAATTTGTACACTTGATAACAAAAAAATTTTTGTGATTTTTATTTGTGACAACAAAATATGCTTTGATGACATAATGTTTAGTTTTATTTGAAAAAAAATAGTTTTTTCAATGATGTAAATTTACTAAGCTAATTTAAAATATTCAAAGCTTAAAAAAATAAGCATTAAAATTTGAAAGTAAAATTTTGTTAAACATTATATAATTTTTCAAAAAATTGAAAAATTGTTTTCGACTTAATGCTAAAAGAGTTAGGTAAAAACTAAAGAAATTATATAAAAGTTAAAAGTTGTACCCTTTAGTAGTTTAGTAGTTTAGTAGTTTATGTAACAACTTTTAACTTTTTTATAATTTCTCTTTTATCAATTTTACAAATAAATATAAATGTAAAATTAATTTTTTTTGATAACATAATAAATTTATTGATAACATAATAAGTTTATTGATAACATAATACGTTTATTGATAACATAATAAGTTTATTGATAACACTATTTTTTTAATATTAAATAATATTAAATTACTGATAACAAAATCTATTGATAACAAAAGTTGTTATCACCTTGATAACAAAATCGGTTGCTCAATATTTGATAACATCTTATGTTATCAGTTGATAACACTACCGGGCAGACCCAAAATTTTATTATTTAATTAAAATGTAAAGGACGATAATTAGTACACTCTAAAAAATAATTAGTTACATGTATAAAATACTAACTTTATTGTTAAAAAAAAATGCATTAAATAAGAACAAATTGTGTTCTTTTAGAATAATTAATTTCTTGCTAAAAAAAACATATACAAAAATACTAAGTTTATTGAAAAAAATAATAAGAAAATAGAAATCTTGATCATTAAAAGGCTTATAAAGTAAGCTTAATAAGGATTTTGACCATCAGCTGGTACCTGCAGCTATTATCTAAGAAACTATTTTTGTTATCATTTAATAGTATTAGCCGTAGTGGAAAAGTTGTTTGAAATTCCAAATAAATAAAAAAATTTTTTTATCGAACCGAAGACTAAACGTGGTCGATAAGCCAATGATGCTAAAGCATTAGTAAGGCAATAAAATTGTTAATGTAAATTTTTCAAATTAATAAATTTTATAATTTTTTATTGAATTTTTTTTACAATAAAGTTATTATTTTTTAAATAAAGTTAGTATTTTTTTACATTAAATTAGCAATTTATACATAATCATTTAGCAGTTAGCATTTTTAGCAATAAAATGATTATTTTTTACAGGTAAATAATTTTTTTTAGGTTTTTTTGTAAATAATTATTAACAGGTAAATAATTATTTATTAAGGTCAAGTGATTTTTCCCCAAATGTAAATGAGAAAACAATTTCGAAGATTTTGGACTTTTGAGCTCAAAAGATAAAGTGGCGGAAATTAAGAGAGTTTTCG
Source organism: Brachionus plicatilis (assembly GCA_010279815.1). Classification (NCBI taxonomy): domain Eukaryota; kingdom Metazoa; phylum Rotifera; class Eurotatoria; order Ploima; family Brachionidae; genus Brachionus; species Brachionus plicatilis. The sequence continues at coordinate 529,429 of QEOQ01000486.1, forward strand.
GTCAAAATTTTAGTGAAAAAAACGGTCTGGCTTAAAATAGTCTAATTTAGAATTTTTTATAATGGAATAAATTTGAATTGAAAACTTAACCTAAAATAGAAGGCTTTCGCTACTGTCGATTGAGAAAATTACCTATTATTTCGGAATTTAAATTAAGATTAAATTAAGAGACTTGTATAGTGTCTTAGATACAAAGATTGTGATTTTTTTAAATATATCTTTGTTGATGAAGCTTCTTTTAGACTGTCAAAGAGTGAGATTAAGATTACAGATTAAGATTACAAGCTTAAAGATAAAGGTTTTTGCTAAAAGATAAAGATAAAGTTTATTTTAAATTTTAAATACATTAATTTAATTAATTAAAAAATTAAACATGTCAACTTTTCGCTGTACGTTTTTCATCATTAAAAGCCTCAAAGTTAGACTTAGAAATGAATAAAATTCAATGCTAAATAAAAAATCTTAAACTTCTTAGAAATGATCCTTAACTCGTTTCTAATTTTATCATTATACTTAAAATAATTATCTGCTGGATTTCATTACAAATTGCGAATATTTACCATACATTGTTTTTTAATGAAATGTTCGGTAAGATAACGTACGAAATTCCAAAAATTATTTGAATTTAATAAAAAAATTTACTAAAACTATTCTTTTTCTGTATTTCTTACCAAAAAATCATTTCCTTTTGAAGCATTTTTTGATTATTTTACCAAAATTTACAATATTTAATGTAAGATTATATTCTTATTTGCAAAATGCATCATGACCTACGAAAATTTGCGTAAGAATACGTAAGCTTACTGAAAATTCGTAAAATTAAACAAGATAGCAAAGTCTTACCTCTTGTGGGCTTAAACATATTTGAATAAATCTGCAAATTTTATCCTAATTTATATAAAATTAAAATTTTTTACAAGATGGTGCATAAAATAATTTGGCTATATGGCAACTTACTTATCCATTAAGATTTTTATTTATTATTTCTAATAAACATATTGTTATTAAAAAATTTTTAAAATTCAGACTTAACATTCAAAAAATTGGTCAAAATAAATGATGCTTTAAAAGTCATAAAAAACATCAAAAAGTGAAAAATTAAATTCAAGTTAAATAAAAAAATCTTTGAAACTTTTGATTAAATAATTTCGATTAATGTAAATTTTTTAAATTAATTAAGAGAATTGTTAGCTAAACAGATTAGTTTACAATATTTGGTCAATCTGGCAAATTAATATATGAATTTAATTTTCTTTCGAAAGTGAGAAAAATATTAATTGTCAAATTTTCCTTTAATTTTTTCTAAAGATTTAAAAATTTAAAAATTACTTAATAAACTATTGAGTAACGCTTGATTTTGGTACACATCATTTGTGACAAGTTTATAGACCAATTTTGATTCATCATTGTTGACCACGTTCAAAATAAGATAATTTTGGGCAATTGCTATTTCGATTACTTCTATTTGATTAATGTCAATGCAAGCGACCTGTACCATGCATTTTTCAAAATCAACATTTTCACCAAATCTTTCCAAATCCTTTATTTCAAATATCAACAAATGCCAATTGGTAAAAATGCACAAGCATTCATTTGTTAATTTTGTCACTGAAAAAAATGAATACTTCAACTTATAAGCATACAATACACTCTCATCTTGGTCATCGTGGTCGTCATTTTTTTTCATTTCGCTCAAAACTTTTATTATTAAAAACAATTTAAGGTTATTGTTGATTTTTTTGGCTCGATTGGTTATTTCTTCCAATTTTTGCTTGGAAATTTGGTCAAATGAAAACAAATATTTGACTCGCTGTTCAATGGTTAGATTTTCTATCAGTTCCGGGTCTTGGTTTGAAGAAGTGACAGAAAATGTTTCATCATGATTAGTCGATACGGAATTTGTGTCTTCATCGATACCGTTTTCCTTGAACTTGTTAACTACTTCGTTAAGATCAAGGTTGAAACTTATTCCAGTGGTGTTGGGGGATCCTTGCCGACTGTTTTTTGGGGTTAGAATTTCTAAAGTGCCCGAATTATCAACCAAAGTTCTGTGACATTTTGTGCATACAACTGTGATTATTTTTTTGTTAAATTTCATAATTTCTTCATTAGACAAGTTTTCAGTTGACTCCTCAAGCTCAAATGCCGACTTTTTGCCAAATTCATTGCACCAGCGACAGTAATACAAATCACATTTTTCAATATTAAATTTGTTAAATAAAATTTCACTAATACATTCAATAAATGCCTAAAAGATTTTTAATTTTTATTTACACGTAATCAAAATTAATTATGCTTACCATCACTTCATTGTAGTTGTCGAATTCATAAATTCGACTTGAACCCAAGTCTTTGAATTTTATTTTGATTTGATTCTTGTTTCTTTTCAAAAGGAAAAAAATTCAAAAGGTTTTAATAAAATGTAATAATTTTTGTTTGGTAAAAACAAAGACCATATTTTTTATTTAAGAGAATTCGTATTCAATGCTTGATGCTAGTGATAAATTATAAAAAAAAATTCGATTCAATGATTGTTGGATTTAATTGATGTATTAAGTTAAAGAATATTTTTTTTTCAATTTTTTTAACTTTAAAATTAATAATATCTTTTTAAAAAATCCTTAAATTTCTAATTTTTTAATTATTAATTACTTGGGTGTAAAAAAAATTTTCTTCCAATTTTTCCAATTTAAAATATTGTGTTTTTATTTTATTGTTTTATTCACTTATAAAATAAAAATAAAAAAGTCTGTTGTTTTAAAACAAGTTGCTCTTTTTTACCTGTTTACTTTTAAATTAATTTTTTTTACTCAAAATTTAACTCTATTTAAAAAAAGGTTTTGAAAAATTCCTGCAATAATTGCATTTGAAAATTGTATTTAAATTTCAAATGAGGCTTAAAGTAATTTTTCAAACTTTAAGAACACTTAAGGAGTCTAAAAATCTGTATTAGGCTGTCAAAAATGGCAAAAACATTAGGAAAAATAACTAAAGAATGCATAAAGAATGTCATAATTATATTCTTTTTATTTTAGATGATCAATATACAATGAAAAAAATGCAAATTTTGTAGGAGAACATTAAAATATAAATTCAGAAACAGTTTTTTTTATATTTAGTAGCAGAAAATATTTTGTATCATGTAAAATAAATGCAATGATTTTATAATTAATTTATTTTACAGTGGTGTTTTTTTAAAGAGTTTACGCCGTTAATCTGGCTCTAATTTTTTAATACAAGAAACTTCTGCAGTTGGTAAAACAATTTTGTTTAGGCAGGGAGAGAAACCGTCAATTAATTTAGAGAAATCTCAACAATATTTTCGTCAATACTAACTTATCAATTATATTAAATATTTGTAACTTAAAATAAATAATTGTGACTTAAATTTAATAATTGTCAATTAAATTAATTTATTAAATATTTGCCTCAAAATAGTGCCGGATCCGTCTTCAATGAAAGTTTCAATATATATTTAAGAGGACGATCACAACGACCCAGAATTTCCTCTGAAACATTGCATAAAAATTACATTTCCATATTTATGAAAAACTGCTATTTTTTTTTGAAAACTTTTTTTATATTTTCTTTCATATTACATTGATAAAATTTTTTTAAATTGACAAAAATAAAAAATAATTGACAAAACATTTATTTAAATGATGTTTATTTTTTAAAAATGATTCTTGCATAACTGATGAATTATCTAGTTTTAATTGACAAATATTTCTTTTTTAATCGACATTTATATATATTAATTGACAAAATATCATTTAGTCTTTTGTTTAAATTATTTATAACTTAGTAATTTAAAGTTTACCATTTCAAAAGCTTATTAATATCTTTTTGTGTAAACATAACATTTCAATAATATAATTTTTTTCAAAATTTAGTCTTAATAATTAATCAATTGAAAAAATATGCAAAAAATTCGAAATCAAAAATCAATTAAATGTGAAATTGATAATGAAAAGTAATGGAAAATTTTGAGCATGATCGACTTTAATTTGGTATTATATTCTAAAATTTTATAAATTATATTTTCCACATAGTGTATAATCTTAACAAATAAATTTTTAAAGCTTTATTTTCATTTTAGTTTGTTTTTAAAATTATTCATCTGATTAAAGTGATAGATCAATTGGCGAAAAATCATAGATTCAATAAAATTTTTGGGATTTTTTTAGAATAATAAAATTTATAAAAAAAACTTACTCGGCGTCTATTTCTTTGATGAAATTTTTTATTTTTGTCATGTTGACTATTTCACTTAGGCTAGAATATTCATATTGACCAAGAATTTCACTATTAGTCTCATCTTTCTCAATCAAATACTGTTCTCCTAAGCATAAAATGCTTATAACAGCACCTTCCGCATTATCATCAGCACTTGTGTTTTGACCATTAAACAATTGATCAATCTGATTTAATTCTAGTGTTTTGTAAACCACAAAACTCTCAACAATCTTTAAATTTAAATCCGAAAATTGATCTTTTTCTTGGCTTAACTCCTTCTCCGAATCACTTTTTAAATTCTGGCTCATTCCAACCGTACTAGATTCCTTTTGATCTTTATCTTCATTTGGCAATACTGACAGCCATCCTGTGCCATATTTTTGACGCATTTGTCTATAATATTCCAGTTCATTTTGAATATTAAATGACTGCAAATTGCTGGAAAGAAGCGAGGAAGAAATTTGGGTATTATCTTGTTCTGAATCACTGTCATTTTTTTTATTAATAATAATATAATCAGATGTTTCATCAGTTTGTTCTATTAAAATATTATTTGCCTTAAGTCGCAGAGAACTGGCTCCGCGCTTTATTTGAATTTTAGGGTAGCTCGGACTTGAGCCGTCTTCACTGCTTTTTGAATTAGTTTCGTCGATTGTGACTTTTCTTAAAAATTTTTTCGGACCATTCGAAGTTTTTAGTTGATAGTTTTGAAAATTTGCCCAACTTAAATTAGTGGCTTGTAGAGATTGTTTAAAAGAATTTTTAGCTTTGATATTTTCTAATATTTCACGAATTGTTTGTTCACAATTGGGATTTAATTTCACCGGGTTTTTATTCAAATTTATCTTTTAAAAATAATCAAAATCAAATTTGATCAAAAATGCTCTATTTACTTCTTTTAAACTGGATAAAAAACGAATATTGCTCAATTCAATTAGAGTGCCTATTAAATTATTTGATATGTTAATTGTTTGTAAATTTCCCAGTTTCGATAAATCTTTTCAAAAATTATTTTAATTTTTAAAAAAAAAGGCAAATTGAAGTTCATGATAAATTTCTAATCAAATTTTTTAGTATTTGTGTTAAATAAAAAGATATTATTGATCATTTGTTTAATAATGAATGAATAAACTTTATTAAATATGAATTGTTAAATAAAATCTTAATCAATATTTTGAAATTTTGTAATTCAAAATTTAACTTTATATATTTTAATTAATATTTAATATCATAAAAAGTCAAAATTTGGATACCTTAATGTGGATTTTAAATGCATCTTTATAGTTTAGAAAAAAAAGTTGTTTTTTTTTTAATTAAAATAAAAAACATCTCATTTTTTATTTAAAAAAATTAATCGAATCTAATTTCATCATTTTTATTTCTTCGGAGTAAAAAAATTGGGTCTCCCTTTTCAACACAAAAAAATAACCATTCAACACAATTTCAAAATGCTCAGCACAAAATGATTTCTTCTCAACACAAAATTAAAATTTGAAAAAAATACTTTTAGCACAAAAATTAAAAATGAAACAAATGCATTCAACACAGAAAATTATTTGTGAAAATTATTATTTAAATTATTTGCATTCAACACAATTTTTTTGTGTTAAATGTTTTTTTTTTAAAATTGATTTTTTGTGCTGAGAAGAAATCGAATTGTGTTGAATATTTTTTTCATTGTGCTAATCAGAAATTGATTGTGCTGAAATAATATTCCCAAAAAAAATTTGATCATTTTATCATGATATTGAACTTCAAGTTGCCTAAAAAAAGAGTCTCACCCAAATGTGAACAATTTTCACAAAAGTTGTGGCCGATTTTAGCATTTAGTTTTATGAACACTTCGTTTATTTAAAAAAGAATCGTTTTGTGATTAAAATTGGTCTGCAAAAAATTACAAATTATTACTTAATATTTTACATTTTAATTTTATTAAATTCGTTAATTTTAAACGTAAAAAAATAGCTTCTTTTAGCGAGTTCTGTGAATCTTTTAAATTCCACTCATTTGCAGTAAAAATGAGGCAAAAAAAAAATTTATTACTCTTTAAATTTTCTAAGGTTTTGCCAGCTATCTGCTTTGAATCATTAATTTTGTGAAGTGTAAAATTCTTTTATTTTTCAATTTTTTTGAAATTTTTTAAATGGAAGATAAGGATAAATATGAAACAAAAACCTTTTTAAATCAAAGCCAGTGTTCTAATTCATCCAAGTATTTATTGATTTTAGATTCCCAACTATTTCTTATAAATAAAAAAAAGTGACATTCATTATTTGTTCACCAATTAATAATACCTATCGTTAATAAATTCACTGAACAATAATGTACTGATAACTAAGCCTTGAGTAATATTACTATTTACTTTGAATTTCTTAGAGTCGAGGAATTTTTAGGTGATAATTAAATGATATTGTGGTAGACAAAAAAATTAGCAATTACAAAGAATAATTAGAATGCAAATGAATAAATTTTCTGATAAAAAATAATTTTGCTGACGAAAAAAATATAGGCCGTGACAATTGAAATTTAAAATAAATGAAAATATTTTTTAAAAAATGGTTGACAAGGATAAATACCCAAAAAATACTGTCATTTTTAACATACTCATTTATTTTTTTTCCAACAATCTAAGATTTTTAGAATTTGATCGCTTATAAATGAAATTTATTTTTTTGTTCACAAAATTTGAAATCATGTGAACGAAGTGTTCATAAAAAGGTGCCAAAAAAACTGTCACAATTTTTGTGAACGTATGTTCATATTTAAAGCTAGACCCAAAAAAAATTTAAAGCTTACTTGAAGCGTTTATCTTTTCTATATTGTTGTAGCTTAAGTCCAAATATTCCAATTGAGAAGTAGACTCCGACTCACTTATACTCGGAATTTCTTCTAGTTTATTAAAACTCAAATTAATTCTTTTCAATTTAGGCAGATTCTTAAAATATTAAACTAAAATAAAATTTATAAAATTATTTTTTAACTACATGTAAAAATTGTTCACAGTTTTTCAGATTATTATGACTCAAATCAAGTACTTCTATAGATGCCGCAAGTCTAAATGAATCATCCAGAGAGCTTAAATAATTGTAGCTGAGCTTTAGAGTATTCAGCTTAGGCCAAGACGATGGTGAGCTTTGATCCGCTCCACAAGATTGAATCAAGTCCTGTACTTTAGCAATCGATTTGAATGCAATCAAAGTTTCAAGCTGTTTTCTTAAGTTTTCCAAATCATAAATGTTTAGAACTGGAATGTTTTTCAATTCAAGATAGGTAATACTGCCAAATATATTGAGTCTAATAGAGTCATTGATTGATGTTTGTCCCAAATTAGATGTAATTTTAAGACTAGTTATTTTGAACAAAAAATCTTGAATAAAGTGCAACTGGTTTGATTGATAGAGCAAAATGAACTCTTTGGTATTTGTTAAATTGAGCACAGAGCTTTTTCGCCTTGAGTATTTATCAGTGTTTTCGTGGCTAAGGCGGTCCCTGTGAATAATTTGCTGCAAATATTCGTGGAGAACAGTTAGTTGATCGCTTCTTAAACACAGTTTGGAGTCTTTATCGAATAGTTTGTCACCTAAAATAAAATTTTAAATGCTTTGGTCAAAGTTTTATTAAAAGATTACCATTTTGTCGCAAAAATTTGCAAAATTCAACAAGCATTAAATAATTTTTGTGGTTTTGATTTTGTTTATTGAAGCTCATTTTTTAAATAACAAAAAGATATTTACAGAAAAACCTTATTTCAAGCAAAAAAAATAATTATTATCAACTGATGAATTATTCGAAAATTTAAATTAGTAAATTAAATTGGAAAATATATAATTAATGTAAAAAAGACAAACATTTGAAATTTTGAGTAAAATTTTTTTAACTTTTTGATTAGGTGTTCATTTTTAAAAATAATTAAATTAAACAGCTTTTTGAATTTCATTTACAAGAAAAATAACGATGCAGAGCAGTATTTATATAATTAAAAGTCAAAATTAGGCTAAAGTTTAGTATTAGAATTAAAAGGTGACATTAGTAGACTCAGCCAAACGTCGGGAGGTGCATTTTTTTAAATAAGTTGTTATAAGATTTAGGAATTAAAACAAATAAATTTTTCGAAGAATTTTCAAAAGAATTACCAAAACCAGATAAAAGAGAGAAGACTGCAGAGAATGAAGCAAGTAATGATTTATATATAATTAATTTTAAAAAAATGTAACGAGCCCTATGAAACAACTTGCATTATTTATTTTGTTAATAAATGTATTCAGAATTATTTTTTTAATTACCAAATTTGTTCTAATTAAAAAGAATACATTTATTTCATATTAATTTTATTCTGTTTTTTTTTTATTTGAAATGAATTAAAAAAAATTACTGAATGATAAAAAACATATTTCTTAATCATTTCTTTTCTATTTGTCTTATATTTGTGGAGTTTTTCATTAGATTTGTGGACGAAAAGTCATTTTTACTGCATTAGTGTTTTTGTTAATGGAACCAAACAAATTTTGCGTAATTTTACGTAAAATTGCGTAAATTTCAAAATGACATAAAAATCCTGTTTTCAAACGTTTGATAAAATTTTTTAAAATAAGATTTAAAATAAGATTTAAAATAAGATTTAAAATAAAATTCAAATAAACTTCAAATAGCTCTATTCAAAAATAAATTAGCCTAGTTTAAAAAACTATCAAAACTCAGTTTCATGCAGAAATCATTAAAATATAAGGAGATTTTGGTTTGCTCAAGCAAATTAATAATAAAAAAAAAATTTTTTTCAGAGCCTTTAATTAATAAATAATTTAATTCGAAGCTCGATTTTTATCTGCTACTTCTCTGCTACTCTCTAATTTTTCTGTGACCATTTAAAATTATATTTTTGAACCATTGAAAATTAATTTGAGTAAATATTTCAGAGGAACTGCCAAATATATTCCAGCTAGTCTAACCGTATTCCCTCTTTCGATTATGCTGCACCACAAGTTAAAACATGCCTTTGGACGATGCACCAAAGTACATCTTTCCCATGCTATAATATTGTTAACTTTGAGCGTAATCACGCCTTTAGGTCCGCATCAAACACTGAAAGCCTTAGTTTAATGCGTCATCAAGACTCGATTTTAAAGTAAAAAATAAAAAATAATTTTTTTGAATTATACCTCTGATGCAGCACCAAAGATTAAGAAATGAAAAGAAGTAAAAAATTCATTTTTTTTATTTTTCGTTTAAAAAAATAATAAAATTAAAGTTTTGATGAGGCATTTTTTTTATAAAAATTCAATAAGAAGACAAAAAAAATTAAAAATATTAATAAATCAATTCTATTAAGAATTAATGACTAATTAAACTGTGTTTTTTTTTTGTTTTTTGAACCTTTTGGTCGACCTTTTCTTTTAACTACGGCAGTTTCTTGTTCTACGGAAGTTGACATAGCTGGAACCGTTGTTTGTATCATCACTAGAATTTGACTTGCAATTCGAAAAGTTAACGGAACATTCTGGCCAAAAATGGAATCGGACTTTCACATTGGATGGACCTATCTCACCCATTACTGGGTGACGATGCTGATGATGATGAAGATGATCCATTAATGGATGACAATGCTGATGATGAATATGTAGCTTCGGGTATTTCAAATACCTGTAAGTAATGAAATTGAAATAGCTGATGACGCATTAAACAAAGGCTTCAATGTTTGATGCTGACCTAAAGGCGTGATTATATTATTTAAATAATTAAGATTATTGGAGCATGCGCTCAAAGTTAACAATATTAAAGCATGGGCAAGATGTACTTTTGTGCATGGTCCAAAGGCATGTTTTAACTTGTGGTGCAGCATAATCGAACGAGGGAATACGGTACTTCTATGGATTGTTGGAATAGAGCTGAACCTTGTTTGATCACAGAGAAATTCCAGAAGAAGAGAAGTAGCCCCAAAAAAAAAATGCTTTGAAATAAATTATTTATTCATAAAAATCTCTAAAAATAATTTAATGTAATTTGACGTAAAATAACGTAAAATGTAGTTGTTTCCATCAAAAAAACATCACTGTAGAATTTAATTTGTAAAAAAAGATTGTGTAGTTTTCCTAGTTTTTAAGATTTTTTTTTCTCTTTTTTCTATGAGGCTTTTAACTGATAAATAATAATAATAAAACATCTGGAAAATGCTTTCAAAAAAAAGAAAATACACTAAAGCAACCAGCAAAAAGAAAAGTCTTGAACAGATACTTATAACTACATCTTCAATAGCTTTGACTTAAGTTAAAGTTAAATGTAAAAGATTTGTTGGCTTGGGAAAAAATAAAAATAATCGAAATAATAAAATTTATCTTTTGTTTTACTTTTTTTCTAATTCTTTTTCTTGCTAAAATTTTTTAAAAGTTCTAAAAAATAAAATTTTATATTGATATAATTCTAATATTTGTAAAAATAATTAAGATTAATTTTATAGATTTTTCAATTATAATAAGAAATATTTTAATATAAAATAGTGTAAGAAATCAATATTTTTTGGGGGGTCAAGTCAGTATTTTTAGAGCTCAAATAAATAAATCACTCTTTTTAATAGATCATGTGTTCCAATATTTATTAGACTCGATTGAATTTTTTCTTCAAAAACTTAACATAAAATTGTCACAAGTTTAAGGTTATTTAGTTGATTCAGCGTTTTCAAATAACTTTTCTGTAATAAATAATTTTTTTAAAATTATCACAATGTTTTTCAATTAATTTAACATGAACCACTCACTTTTTACTTTTTTGTTTTAAAAGCCACGTTTCTTAAATCAATTAAATAAATAAAAGTGGAATAATTATAAATATATTTTAAAATATTTTCG
>QEOQ01000486.1:546119-561455 GCA_010279815.1 Brachionus plicatilis
AAAAAAAATTTTTTATCAATTTTTTAAAAAGGAAAAAACATTTAAATTTGATTATTTTTTTATGACCAAAATTAACGTAAATTTCCATAAATTTTTGAAAATTTTATGGAAATTGAAGTGGTGAAAAAAGGGTAAAAAATCAACCAAAAAAGGACCCTTTATTATAATAATGAATTTTTTTACACTTCAGGACATATTTATTTTAATTGTTTATCTCTACCGAGATTCAGCTCCTTCAGAATAAACTGTTAAATTCAAAATAAATTTAAATAAAATAAAAAAAAAGATTAAAAGGAAAAGCAAACAAGATTTAGTAAAATAACTTATTCAACTTGGTAGTGACTGGTAGTGAAGATAGCAAAAGTCTTAAAATTTATAAGGCGCTTGCAAGTATATTTATTCATTATTATCTCATTATTTTTAATCTTAAATTTATTTTTATAATTTTATTTTGGATTTTATTTTTTTTCTGAAAGAGCTGTTTTTAATTTTTTTATTTTCAATAGATTCCATTAAAATTTCCAAAATAAAATTCTCAATATTAGTCCCTTTTACTGCATTTAAAATATATTGGAATTTAAATTTTAGTAAAAAATTTTAGAATAAAATACTTAAGAAAACAACCTTTTCCATGTTCAAAAATCAAAATTCCTAAAAGAATATAAAAAACGAAACTTTTAATTCCTCTATAATTACTAAGTAAAATTTTTTTAGTTTAAGTCAGAATTAAATAACTGACCAAAAAATTAGATAAAAATATTGGAAGTTAAAATAAGAAAAAAGATTATTTAATGATGAATTATCTGCTATCTTTTTGAAAAAACAATCATCTAAAAAAATATTTTACTTTTCACAGAGCCGATTGTAATTGATTGTCAAATGGAAATAATTTGTGCTCAATGGAACCATGATGGCTCTATTCTCGCCATTGGAGGACTTGTTGTGAGAGATGATAAAGAGACAAATGTAGTTCAGTTTTATAATCCATGGGGTCTTCACTTGAAAACTCTAAAAGTTCCAGGAAAAAAACTTGCCTCTGTAAACTGGGAAGGAAGTGGGCTTAGATTGGTAATTACGGTGGATTCGCTGATATACTTTGCCAATCTTAGGCCATCATACAAATGGTGTTCCTTGAAAAGCACAATTGTGTATTCGTATACCAAACCGACCAAAAATGAACAATGTATTGTATTTTTTGACACCAAAACAGGAGAAAAAAATATAAAATACATGAAAAATTTGCTTGGTGTAGCAGGCGCTGGAGAATACTGCATTCTAATAGCACAAGGTGATGATTCGCAGTCTGTTGCTCAATCTTCTTCGGCAAGTGCTCTAGCAGCACGATTGACTAATCAGAAACTAGCGTACCAAGTTCAGTATGCCATTGTTCTATGTAATTCAATTGGTACTCCTATTGAGCAAAAATACATTGATTTCCAACCTGCCAATTGGTCCATGAACATCACACATATTCTTGTCTCATCCAAATCCTATTTTTATCTCTGGAATTATTCATCAATGGTCGATAGAACTCTGCTCAAAAAGCAGTCATTTGAAAAATTGGTTTTTATTGACAACCCTAATATTCCTGTTCAAATTAAATCAGAAGATTCGGCCATTGTGGCCGTCGGACCTTCAATACAAGTACTGTTAGATAAAAAGAAGCTTTAAAAGTTTTGATCAATTTTCTTTATAGGAAACCAAAAATTGCATCTTGGCAACAACGTTGAGTGACAAGCATTTTTTTATAGCTCGGCAATCAGGATATATTCAGAAATTTGATTTAGCTACGGCCAATGTAGCACAAGTTTATCTCAATGAATCAAATGGAATAATTGCTTCTAAAATAATTGTCAATTCAAATTCAACGTAAATATCCTTAATCTTTATTGAATCATCATACAATTAAGAAATAAAAGGATAAATTTAAAAGTTAAACATTTGTCTGAAAAAAAATTTTCCAGATGAACCGTAATTTATTTTATTTTACTTTGAACTTAAGGGATACTTAAAGAATTCAAAGAAGATAAATTCTGGAGCAAGTTTACAACCTTTATGTATTCTTCTAGTATTCTAGGTATATTTTAGAGAATAATTAAAGATCATTCTTAGAATTAAAAGATTTAAATTTGATTTCAGAGAGAAAATCTCATTTAACTTTAATAAAATTTTAAAAAAATTTCAAAAAGGCTTTTGACAAGCTAATATCCCAGAAATTCAGGTAGGAAAAAAAATTATTTTCATAAACTAGTAATTTTTCATAGATGATTTATATTTTCAATGAAATGTATTTTTTGTTGATCAGCTATTTGCCTAAATCTTTATTAATATTTAAAAAAAAATAAAAAAGAAAATTGTAAATTCATTTCAAGAGAGAAAAAGAGAGAAAGTTCAAGAGTTGCTGATTTTGGATCGCAAATAAATTTTTGTCTTGTACCATATTTTTCAAATAATTTTAAATTTAGGTTAATTTGTTAAAAACGTTTTATTTTTTCATAAAATCTTTCAAAATGTTTGAAATAAACACTTTTTCAAATTTCGTTTAATTTTTGACCCTAACAAGAGATTTATTGACTTTTATAAATTTTTTAAATTATAATCGAAAGAATAAATTTATTCAATTAACTTAAATCATGTTTTAAAATAATAAATTATTGTAAACTTACTGGTTTGAAGATTTAAATAAAAGGTTTTTTTTGATATTATTTTTAATTCAGTTCAATTTTTCCTCATAAGTTATAATTTTTAGATTTTTTAGAATCTTTCGATTTCAATGTTTAAACTGAAAATACAAACTCTAAAAAATAAAAGCTTAATCGTAGCTGTTTATAATCATTTTTTGATTTAAAGATTTACGATCATAATGGTCGCCATAATTAATTTTGTAGCCTAAAACAGAAAATTTTTGCATTTTTTTTTTATTTAAGAGATACATTTTGAAATAAATTTTGCCATATTTAGTAGATATTAAAATTTCATATAATGGTTGATAGACCTTGTTATATTTACAAACCTGATTTTTAACAACTAGAAAACATTTTTTTTAGATTGTGACGGCTGTTAGTGATCAATTTCAATTTCAAAATTCTTCGAAATATTTATAAATTTAAAAATAAAACATAAGTTTAGAAGGAAAAAAATTTGAAAAATTATGAACTAAAAATCACATTTTTGCGGGTGAAGAATAAAAAGAAATAAAAATAAATTATCCATAGAACGATAGCTAGTAATTCAAATTTATAAAAATCACATAAAATAATTTATATAAAATATTTTTTTTAATTTAAAATTTTGAATTTTAAGTTTTACTGAAATTTAATTGTCGAATATCATTAATTACTGACTCTTGAATGTTTATATGTATCTTCTAGATCTAAATTCTAATTTTTTTATTAAAAAAAAGTAAAGTACGTTTTAATTAATACAAAAATATATTAAAAAATTTAAGAACGGAAAGAAAAAAAAATGATTTTAACTGTTGATTATCATTTAAAATTTTTTTTTTACAGAAATGATTTGTGCGCTGTTTTTTATAGTTTCAATTTTTTTATTTGTTTCTAATCGTTTTTCTCATGGATACTTTTTATTCATTAAATTAATTTTTTTTTGACAAAAAAAACTAATAACTAATTATTAACTTTTTTTAATAATTAAATAATTTTAATAAAAATTTTAGTAAAATGGCAGTAGTGGACACCAATTCAGTTATGAGGTTGATTGATTTGACCATATCCACAGAAAGAGAAGACTGGGCAGATTTTAAAAGAACAGATGTTTGGAATGTGGTTTGGGCTTCTGACAATCCGGATATGTATGTATGCATGGAAAAGACCAAAATGATGATATTTCGTGATACTCAGTCAGAAGAGCCAATATCCTGTTCAGGATACATATGCGAATTTTCCGAGCTACAAGTTAAAGTAGTGTTTTTAGACGACATAATGTCAAGGGTTGATAGTCCAAAATTTTCCGACATTGTCGATTTTGATACAAAATATCTCCGTGATACCAGAGATTTACTTGAAAAGCTTGATCTTACAGACGCCACTCATTTTATCGAACTAAATCCTCATACAAGATTATGGAAACTGTTGTCCGAAGCTGCTCTAAATAAAATGGATCTTGGCACAGCTGAGCATGCTTTTGTCAAATTAAAGGATTATTACGGAATTGAATTTGTGAAAAAATTACAAAATATTCATGACCAGAATTTAAGAAAAGCCGAAATTTGCGCCTACTTTAACATGTTTGAAGAATCTGAAATAGCTTATCTTGAACAAGACAGAAAGTAAAAAAGTTTTCTTTTTTAAATTTATTTATATTTAATTTAATTAATTTTCTTTAAATTAATCAGAGATTTGGCTTATGTTTTGCGCAAAAAACTTGGCGATTGGTTTAAAGTATTACAACTCTTAAAATTGGACTCGGAGAAACGAATTCTAGATGATACGGACATACTGGAGACTGACATGGTAAGCGCAGCTATTGGAAGTGGAACTGATGCACAATTAGAAGAAGCATATAATGAAATCGGAGATTTTCATTTTGAAAGACATAATTGGAACCTGGCGGTCAGGTATTACATTATGAGTCGAAATATTGAAAAACAAGCTGACTGCTACTACGTTCTAGAGGATTATGATAGTTTGTCAAAAATTATGGATCAATTGCCCGAAAACAGTGAACTTTTATCGGTAAAATTTTTTTAATTTTATTATGATTCATAGAGTTTTAATTTATATATTTTCTAAAATAATTAAAAGACTTGGCTTGTAAGTTAAATATTTTCAATAGAATTTTTATATCAAATTTTTGCTTTTAAGAGATTTTACAAGCTTAATTAATATTTTTAATCAATTTGTTTAAACAAAAAAAAATTTAAAGAATGAAGTAGAGAAATTGAAAAAAAATGCAAAATTTTATTCATTTATTCTGAGTTATGTTTTTTATGAACATTCCTCAAATTTTAAAATTGGAATTTAATAAAATTTTTTTGTTAAATTTTAGAATTGAATTTTTAACACTAAAAATTTTGCTTTTCATCACATCAAAATCAAAGATTCAAAAAAATTTAAAAATCTCGCAATTATTTAATTAACTGTCTATTTTTTTGAATTAAAATTTTGGCTCAATTTCTTGAATATTTATATATTCTAATTTTTTAAGATAAAATTCTATATTTTTTAAGCTATTTTCTACTTCATCTTAAGTGTTTTGCAAGTCTTAAATTTTCCTGTTAACTATTCAGTAAAAATAAATGCATTTGCAAAACAGAAAACTAATTCGTTTATTAATTTTTTTTGTTTAATTTGGTTATTGGTATTTGATGGCAAATATTTTTTTAAATATTATAAAGACAATCAGGCATCTATTTATTTTTGAAGATTTTTTTCAAGCTTTTTTAGAAATTGATTTATTAGAAAACTCAAAATTTAGCTAAATCTTATACTTAAAAATCAAAACATGATTTGAAATTTTTTTTAAAAAAACATTGCTGAGACATTCTTTAAAAATAGTTACTTATGAATTATTTGAATCTAATTTTTAGGCAAATATTGGATAATTGATTTTTATAATTTAAAAAATTTTTATTAGAAAATCGCCAATATGTTCGAATCGGTTGGGATGTGCAAGGAGGCCTGTGAAGCCTATGTGAAGGCTCAGAGTGTTAAAGCCGCGGTGGATGTTTGTGTCAAGCTGAATCAATGGGATGAAGGAGTTCGACTTGCTAAACAGTATAACATTGGCCAAGTTGATGAACTTCTTGCCAAACAAGCCAACAAATTTTTGGAACAAAACAAAATATTCAATGCCATTGAATTGTACCGCAAAGCCAAACATTTTTTGGATGCAGCAAGACTAATGTTTGAAGTAATTTATTAGATTTTAAAAAAGAGAAAGAAATTTACCAAATTGGTTGTTTTCAGGTAGCTGAAAAAGAAACAAATAAACGAAACTCGCCGGTATTAATAAAAAAAATGTACGTCCTTGCAGGCTTGCTGGTAGAACAATACAGAGATCTGATAAAATCGGGAGGTATTTTTTCAAAAAATAAAGTTAAAGAACCAAATGCGTCCACAGCTCTTGATGGCATATTAAGTGAAGAGGCGTCCATAGCTATCAAAGACTCGAAAATACTGGATAACTGCTGGCATGGTGCTGAAGCCTACCATTTTCTAATGCTGTGTGAAAGACAACTAAGAGAGGGAAAAATTGATGCGGCATTCAAGACTTCAATGGCTCTGACCAACTATGAGGACATTCTTAAGTCAAAGAACATTTATAGTCTGATTGCTTTGTGTGCATGCGGAAATGGTTCGTACAATATCGCGTCCAAAGCGTTCATTAAACTTGAGTCTAGTAATGAAATTCCAGATAGGGAAAGAAAAGATTTCGAAACTCTAGCTTTTCAAATATTTTCATAGTAAAAAGTTTTAATCTTACAACAAAAAAATTTTTTTAATTATTTTTATTTTCAGTCATCAGCCGAAAGATAAAAAGCCAGCATTAAAAGGCGAATGTCCACAATGTGCTACTAGAATCACCGAATGGCACACTAATTGTCCAAATTGTGACACTAAATTTGCTCCCTGTATCGTCTCGGGCCGACCAATTCTAGAAACTCAGTTCTGGGTATGTGGCTCATGTAAGCATAGAGCTATTGAGCAAGAAATTGCCAACAGAATTTCGTGCCCTCTTTGCCATATGCCTGTAAGATAAAGTGAAATATTTTTCAATAATATAATCATCGTATTGTTTTTAATAAAATTTAAAAATTAATTTTTTCACGACTCAAATTATTTTGTATCATATTTATTTTTAAGTATCAAACTTAATAGTGTTGATTTAAAGTATGGGAAAAATTCGAATACAATTGTATTTGAATAGGAAAAATATTTCAGATTCAAAAATTTAAGAATCATATTTAAATTTGATTGAAATTTATTTAAATTTGAGTATTGTATAAAAATTTTATTTAATTTTTTTCAGTTTTCGGAAAAGCGGAATTATCGTTTAGTCATTTTTAGTTATTTTGCGGAAATTTAAAAAATTTACAAAATTATGGAAAAAATTTATTAGAGAAAATCATTTTTTTAAAAACATTGTCTTTCATACTTTTTGCAAGAGTTACATACTTTTTGACGATATTTTACGTCAAAAATGGTAAAATATCGTGAATTTACCATTATTTGCGTAAATTATATCGAGTTCAATTTTTGTATATATAAATGGATCCTTCCTTAAAAAAAGATGAGAACCACTATTATCCATATCTCCCTATTTACAAATAATTTATCTGATAATTAATTTCGAAAAAAATATTGACTGAATTTTCCTTATCGCTTAAAAAAAATTGAGAGCTTAATAAAATACTTTAACAATAGTTAATATTTAAATCTTCCCAGTCACAAAAAAAACGATGATTAATCGATGGAAATTGATAGATGAATCATTAATGAGTTAGGAACCATTTCATCGAAATTCATCGATGAAAATTAGAATATTTCATCGGTAATAATCGATGAAAAAATACTCTAATACATCATAATTTTTTCAAATTTTTCATTAATATTTCAAATTATTTTTAAGAAGACAATAATAAGCAGAAGTTTTAAAAATATAAGTTTTTTTTCCAAATTTTTTCAAAGTTTATCTACACTTTTGATTTATTAAAAACATCAATTCACTTTTTCTCAATAGAGAAAATTTAATATTTTACTTTTGAGTAAATTATTAGCTTTAGAATTGTGCTTTATTGTCTTTTAACTAGACTAAAGGCAGCTTGAGTAAATTTTTGAATCAAAGAACATTGCTAGCAACCCAATTAGACATATGGAGATCTTCAATATCTTTGTTAAGAGGAGATCCACTAGAAACACAATTAATTAAGAATTTACACTAATTATCGTTTTTTTATGTAGTAAAATTTCCAGAAGTATTCGATATTTCAGCTTCATATCTTTCGTCTAGTAGATTGTGTAATTCTTCTAAAATGTCTGAATATATAATTTTCTTACTGTTTTCCAAATTTTTTCAGTATTTTACGATTTATTCCCTTAAATATCAAAATTTAATTTTTTTATGGTTTATCTAAAAAAAAATAAATTATCTTTTGATTTTGAAACTTAAAAAGAAATAAAAAATTATTGATATTTAAAATAAAATTAAAAAAATAAGCGTAAATTTTTTTTATATTTTGATTTTTTTGTTTGGCTCAAATTAGACCCGTCTTGGCCGTTAACGTAGTTTTCTAAATTTTGGAATGACAAGAGTTAATTTTGTTAGATCAAATTTAAATAACAAGAGAAGATGGGATGGCCTATTGTTGACATAAGCCAATTAAAGAAAAAGGAAAGTCGAAATTGATATCTTTTAAGCACAAAACTTTATAACGAACCAATAATATGTCACAATAAATTCAATTAGTTTATAAACTTTTTCTTGGTTTTAGTCCAAAAAAATCATTC
Source organism: Brachionus plicatilis (assembly GCA_010279815.1). NCBI lineage: Eukaryota > Metazoa > Rotifera > Eurotatoria > Ploima > Brachionidae > Brachionus > Brachionus plicatilis. The sequence continues at coordinate 554,588 of QEOQ01000486.1, forward strand.
ATAATTGATGAGATAATTAAAGAATGAAGCAAAGATGAAAATCTAAAGTTTTTCATGATTGGGTCATTTCTAAATGTTTTGAAGAGAATATGATGAAAATTTACTGGTTTTAATCCAAAATCATTTTTCATCTATAAAAAATGAGATGATTCATAGATGAATCATTCATGAACTCATCGTTTTTAGCTTGACTGGGTTATTTATAAATATTCAATTAGACATTTATTTAAAATGATATCTAATATGGTAACGACGTTGTTAATAGGACCAAATTTGAAAAACTGCTATATCTCCTTCATTTTACAAGATATTTTCTAAAAAAATATGTTAACATGAAGAACTTGAAGAGAGAAATCGAATGATATGTGTGATATATTTAAAATAAAATTTTAACATTTTTTTTTCTCTTAAAGTTTGATTACGTCTAATGAAGTGAAAAAGTCTCGAATTAGTAATTCGGCAAAAACGATTTTAAGGATCCTTAGTATGAATTAAGGTCTTACCTATTTCCACTATTTGATTCAGCACATAATCAAGTATATATGAGAATATTTTCAGAATTTTAGGGTATAAGGATATGCCTTTGCACTTCACACAATTTAACGCTGGAAGTAAAGAGGTGACTAAAAAAATTCGGGGAAATTGGGTGACTATTTTTGAGGTTTTCGAACAAAATGGATTAGAAATATTCAATTAAAAAAGGACACCCGCTCAACATATACATATAGGCTCTTTTTATTAAATTAACTTATTTGGTATCTAAGATAAATTAAATTTTTATTTAAAAAAAATATCTCAGATATAATTCATTAAGATTAAAAACTAAATTTTCATTGCATTGACATAATCAGTAGTGTTGTGAGTCGACTCGGAAAAAGTCGACTTTTTTTTCGACTAGTCGATTTTTCTGACAGTCGACTCGAAATCTTGAAAGTCGACTCTAGTCGACTAGTTTTTCTTTAAAGTCGACTTAAGTCGAAGCTTAAATCAAATAATTGAAATAAATTTTAAAATCAAATTTTATTTATATTTTGATTGTCAATTTTATACAAAAAAATTTAAAGTTTAACATTTATATTAGTAACAATTAAGTAAAAAAAATGGATAAAAACGATCACAAACTAATCAAACTAATCAAATTAATTGCACCCTAAAATTAATAACTTTTCGGCCAATTCAGGTTTTAATCTATTTCTACGACTAGTAATCAATTCAGCAGCTTTACTAAATAAACATTCTGAGGGCACTGAAGTAGCTGTAGTTGCAAATATTATTTTTGCAACTGAGTTTAAATTCGTAAAAAAAGAATTTTCACTATAGAAATTTAATGGACATAAAAACTCAGTGACTGGATAATTAAAATCTAAATACTTTTCTATCTCTTGTTCAAGTAATTTCGTAAGCCCCACATTTTCTTTTATTAACCAAAACTTGGCAAATTAAACGATCAGTGTCCTCAACAAAATAATTCCAAACAATGCTTTTTTTTTTCGACATAATATGTTTATGAACAAACAATAAAAGAATAATAAAAGAAGCTTAAGTTTCAAAGAACAAAAGAGCGCTTTTTTTGAATGAAAAAGGATGAGCTAAAACTTTCTCATAGTTGCAAAAAGTTAAATCAAAGTGAATGAAAAAACACAAAAACAGTGACTTTAGTTTTATTGTTTGATATTAAAAGTCTTTTGTCTTAATTGTTAGAAACAATCGAATCTAGTTTCGAATTAATTTTTTTAAGTTAACGCTTTTTTATTTTTGAAAAACGGCAAAAAAGTCGACTTTAGTCGAATTTAGTCGACTCGAGAAAAATAAAGTCGATTAAAGTCGACTCGAAAAAAAATTAGTCGATTACAGTCGACTTGATGATTTTCTAGTCGACTCACAACACTAATAATCAGACAAATTTAAAGTAAAAAAGTAAAAATTTAAAAGAAAAAAAACTGTTGATTTATAGATCCTTTTGGTCTCGTTTTCAAGTATTACATTTTACAGAGTAATCGTTTTTAATTTAATTAAATTAAATTAGGTTTCTTATTCTTTTTTACAATAAGTAAATATTCATAAATATGAATCAAAGCCATTTTGCTTTCATCAGAGAATTTTTTTAAGATTAGGACTGTTCTCGCTTAAAATTGTTTTATTTAAAAAATCCACCAATTTAGCTGAATAAAAATAAACAGACAAAGCTTTTTTTTCAAAGATTATTGATAGTTTTTTAACACAATTTTATGTCAACTCGAGTTTTGGTTCTTTTAAAAAAAAATTTAAATTAAACTTTTAAATCTAGTAAAAAATGAATATAAATGGACAATAGTTGATTTTAAATACAACAATTTAAATTGGACAATAAATGTTAAATTTGTTTATTTTTAAAAGATTTTTTCAAAATTTTTGTAAAATTTTTGGGGCCTTTGGTATTATTACCATAGAATCCTTTACTTAAAAAGTTTACTGGTAGATTTTTGTTTTTTTCTTTCACATTTAATAAATAACTAATATAATTATTTCTCTGGGATAATATACAAATTTTTTTAAACATTAAATTTTTAATTTTTTTGTGAAAATAAAAAATTGAAATTTTGATTAAAAATAGTTTATTTAATGAATTGAAAAAAATAAAAAAAAATTTTGAGAAAAAAAAAGTGTGACGTATTAATGTGGTTGAGTCACTTAATTTTATGCAAATGGATCTGATACTTGGCCAATTTATGCACATAATTCAAACTTAAATTTCAACTGATTGAAAAAATTTGAATTTTTTAGCTTAAAATCCAATGCATATACGAAGCGCATACTATTTTACTTTGTGTTGGTTTTTTTCGCAAATATTTTTGCTCTTTCTCTTGAACACGTATTGCTAATTTACATGCTAGTAATGAAATTTTAAAAAAAAATTTCAATTCTTTTTCTTAAGTAGATTCCGTCATCATACCTAAGCACCTTGAATAAAGACCGCTTTAATTTAGACACTTGAAATGCCGCTTAAACTCGAAATAAAGCGTAAATTATCAGCTCGATCGGACAGAGTCAAATCTGTTGACATACACCCGTCCGAACCTTGGATGCTTGTCAGTTTATACAATGGCAATGTTCATGTCTGGAACCATGAAACTCAAGTACCATCAATAAGTGCACAAAGAAAAATTAGCTTAAACATTTTTAAATTATTTTCAGCAACTGGTGAAGTCGTTCGAAGTGTGCGAACCACCTGTGCGAACTGCCAAATTCGTGGCGAGAAAAAATTGGATAATTACCGGTTCGGATGACATGCAGATCCGAGTCTACAACTACAACACTCTTGAACGAGTGCACATGTTCGAGGCGCACTCAGACTACATCAGATGCATCGCAGTCCATCCAACTCAGTCTTTTATTCTGTCCAGCAGTGGTATGTTTTTGTTTTTTCTTAATAAAAATTTACAATATAATTAATTATTAGGTTTTTCAAAATTTTTTTTTCATCTATAAAAAATTTTCTTAATATTTTCAAAAAATTTTTTCTATGATCTTTCAAATAAACATTTCTTAATTTTTTCAAAGAATTTTATTTTTAGTCGTTAATAAATATGGGTCTGTTAAAACTCAAGATCAATGATCTTCAATTTTCAAGTGTGAAAATAATCGAAATCAAGTATCGAAATATTCGAAATATTCTTCAATTTTCGAATGGCGACACAAGTCATTAGTTGAGAAAAAATTAAAAAAAAATTTTCTTAATAATTTCTAAAAATTTTATCCTTAATCTTTGAAAAAAATATTCCTTAATATTTTCAAACAATTTTATTTTTAATCTTTAAAAGTAAAAAATATTTTTTTAATATTTTCAAAGAAATGTGATTTTAATCTTTAATTAAATTTAAAAAAAATTTTTCTTAATATTTTCTAAAAATTTTAATTTAATCTTTAAAGAAATTAAAAAAAAATTTTCTTGATATTTTCTAAAAATTTTATCTTTAATCTTTGAAAAAAATTTTCCTAAATATTTTAAAAGTATTTTATTTTTAATCTTTAAAGAAATAAAAAAAATTTTTTTTTAATATTTTCAGAGAATTTTATTTTTAATTTTTAAAGAAATTTAAGAAAAATTTTCTAAATATTTTCAAAGAATTTTATTCAAAAATTTAAAAAATCAAAAAAAAAATTATTTTAACTTTACCAAGATGACATGTCAATAAAGCTGTGGGACTGGGAGAACAAATGGACTTGCAAACAAGTGTTCGAAGGACACACACACTATGTCATGCAAATAGTCTTCAATCCCAAGGACAACAACACATTTGCCAGCGCCAGCCTGGACAAGACAGTCAAAGTGTGGCAACTGGGCTCGACGCACGCAAACTTTACGCTAGAGGGCCACGAAAAAGGAGTCAACTGCGTAGACTACTACCACGGCGGCGACAAGCCCTACCTGATATCGGGCGCCGACGACCGCCTCGTCAAAATATGGGACTACCAGAACAAGACATGTGTACAGACTCTTGAGGGCCACTCGCAAAACATATCCTCAGTGGCGTTCCACACCGAGCTGCCATTGATACTGACCGGCTCCGAGGACGGCACCATTAAGCTCTGGCACTCCAACACCTACAGACTGGACAACACGTTGAACTACGGCCTGGAGCGGGTCTGGGCCATCTGCTGTCTGAAAGGCTCGAACAACGTGGCCATCGGGTACGACGAGGGCAGCGTGATGATCAAGCTGGGCCGCGAGGAGCCCGCCATATCCATGGACAGCAGCGGCAAAATAATCTGGGCCAAGCATTCCGAGATTCAGCAGGCCAATCTAAAAGCCCTGACCGACCAGGAGTTCATAAAAGACGGCGAGCGACTGCCGCTCAACGTCAAGGACATGGGCGCCTGTGACATCTACCCGCAGACCATTTCCCACAACCCCAATGGACGCTTTGTGGTCGCGTGCGGCGACGGCGAGTACATAATCTACACTTCGATGGCATTGCGCAACAAGGCCTACGGTCCGGCCCAGGAGTTCATTTGGTCCTATGACTCGTCCGAGTACGCCATCAGGGACAACAACACCATAAAAATATTCAAAAATTTCAAGGAACGAAAGTCGTTCAAGCCAAGCTTTGGCACCGAGAACATCTACGGTGGCCAGCTGCTCGGCGTCAAGTCCGTCAGCGGGCTCACATTCTACGACTGGGAAACAACCGATCTGGTCAGACGCATCGAAATAACGCCCAAAATAATCTACTGGTCAGAGAATGGCGAGCTGGTCTGCATTGCCTGCGAGGACAGCTTTTATGTGCTGAGGTATGACGCGGAGGCGCTGGGCCGCGCTCGCGACAACCCGGACCTAATGACCGAGGACGGCATTGAGGACGCGTTCACCGTTCTGAATGAGGTTAGTGAATCGGTGCGGACCGGACTGTGGATAGGCGATTGCTTCATTTACACCAACTCATTGAACAGGCTCAATTATTATGTGGGCGGCGAGATCTGCACCATTTCTCACCTGGACAGACAAATGTACCTGCTTGGCTACATACCCAATGACAACAGGGTCTACTTGAGCGACAAGGAGCTCAGTATTGTTTCTTTTTCGCTGCTGTTGTCCGTGCTGGAGTACCAGACTGCCGTGATGAGAAAAGACTTTGACACTGCTGACCAGGTATTGCCCACTATTCCCGCGGAGCAGTGCTCGAGGGTGGCGCACTTTTTGGAAAAGCAAGGCTTCAAGCAGCAAGCGCTGATGGTCTCAAATGATGCCGAGCACAAGTTCGACTTGGCACTGCAGTTGGCCGACCTGAACACGGCCTACGAGATCGCCAAAGAGGCTGAGAGTGAACAAAAGTGGAAGCAGCTGGCCGAAATGGCGACCAAAAAGTGCCAGTTTGATCTGGCTCAGGAGTGTTTGCACAAGGCCGAGGACTTTGGCAGTCTGGTGCTGCTGGCCAGCTCCACTGGAAACGCGGACATGATGCAAAAAATGGCCGAGAGCTCAAAGCAAAAGGGACAAAACAACATTTCGTTCTTGTCCTATTTTGTTCTTGGAAAGTTGGAAGAGTGTTTGCAGTTGTTGATTGACACAAGTCGAATACCAGAGGCTGCTTTTTTTGCCAGAACCTATTTGCCGAGTCAGACGTCCAGAGTGGTTAAGTTGTGGCGCGAAGAGCTCAGGAAAACTAATGAGAAGGCGGCACAAGCCATTGCCGATCCGACTGAGTACGAGAATTTGTTTGCCGGATACCAGAACTCGGTCAAAGCTGAACAGTTCTTGCAGAAAGAAAGACAAATGATGTTGCCTGCTTTCGAGTACTCGAGTCAGACGGTAAAAATTTTAGATATTTTAAATAAGGAAAAGCGGATGTGGTCAATAAATCAAAAATTTACTTTTGAATAGGAGCAAAATTTTTCAAAGTCTAAGCGAATTTTGAATTTTTTGAAAAATTTTTTTGCAATAATTTTTATGAAATTTCTTTAATTTTTTTTTAAAAATTAAAGAAATTAAAATTTAAAACTGAAAGTTAACTATTCAGGAAAAAATTTTTAGAAGTCTTAGCGAATTTTGAATTTTAAAAGATTTAATTTTGTTCTTGAAAAGTCAGAATTTAATTTGACTTTGAAAAATTTTTTTTGCAACAATTTTTATGAAATTTATTTCTTATTGAATTTATTAATTTTTTATAAATTTTAAAACTCAAAGTTTACTTTCCAGGAACAAAATTTTTCAAAGTCAAAGTTAACTTTCCAAGAATTTTTTAAATAATTTTCATGAAAATCCTTTTTTATTGAAAACATTTAATTTTTTAAAAAAATTTAACATTTTGATATTTTTTCGAACTATTTTTAACAACTGTTGCGTGCTCATCATGACTCTAAAAAAAAATAAAAATTTCAAGTCAGAGTT
>QEOQ01000486.1:561750-573748 GCA_010279815.1 Brachionus plicatilis
AAAATTGTTTCTTTGACGTTTGGCTAACTCTGAGAAAAAGAGTGTAATTTTATTTTAATTTTTTTTACCATAGCCAAATAATTTGCGCAAACCAATCGAAGAAATGTTGGCCGCCGAGGAAAGCAATCAGTTCCGGTTTGAGTGCAAAACTGAAGAGGAAGAAGAGGAGTACTTTGAGCCCGAGGAAGACAAATACATCAAAAAAGAAGAAGACTCGATAGCTAATTTGGCTAAAAAGATCACCGAGACAAAGCTTAGTCAATCACCGCCTAAGCCAGCGATGAGTACAGAAGCAGTGGCTGATACCAAAGATGACGATGATCTAGACATTGATTTAGACTTAGAAAATGTTGATACAACTGACGTTAATTTAGATGATGAATTATCGGATGATTAGATTATTTATGTCAATTGTAGCCTTGTTTATATGATGGAATCGAAGGCATTGGGGTTCACAATTACAATATCGCCTCTTTTATGTTTTAAAATTATTTTTTTAGACTTTGATGCGAATTTTTTTCATACTATTATTTTAATTTAAATAAATAAATAAATAACTTAATGGACATTTAGTTAAAATTTTTATTCTAAAGCTAAAGAATAGCAATTTTTTTCTTCTATCTATTATTTCATTATATAAAATTACATGTCATATTTAAAATTTTCTGACGAATTTTGAATAAATTATTTTCATTCCTTTTTTTTCTTTCTAAATTTAAATTTAATTTTCATTTTATCAAAATTCTGCTTCAAATTTTATTTTTTTTAAACAAAAGCCATTTATTGATGAATATTTACAAAAAAATTTATAACCAAAATCCTTGTAAAATCTTGCGTGGGAAAAAATTTGATTCTTAGGTTTTAATGCACGTATTAGCGACCATTAACCTAATGTTTAAATGGGCCATCATTAAATTCTCTTTTTTCTTCCTTTTGTTCCACACTTAACCTTGGTCTCCCTCTTTTTTTTACCTTTAGTTTTCCCTAAAGAAAAAAGTCGACAGACCATGGTTAAGTGTGGAACAGAGAAAAAAGAATTTAATGACTAAAAAAAAAACTTTTAAATTTAAAATTATTCGTATTTTTTTCTCTATTTCTAATCAAAAAGGTAGTCAAAAATTTCCGACAAAGTCACTTCCAACAAGTCATTTCGGAAAATTTTATCTAAATTTATCTAAATAAAATAAAATAATTTATTTTTTAAATAAATTCATGGTTTAGGAATTCGGGTATGTATACTAGATTAGAGAATTATTAGTAAAATAATTAATTGAAAATCAATCAACAATCTAAATGTTACGAAAATCTTGTCTGTTCTGTGAGTATTTTTGATAATAATACTAAAATTAAATTTCAAAATTTTAATTTCTAAAAATTAATTGTGTTATTTCATTTAGTTAAAATTGTCGGAAATGGCTTTGTCTGAAAGGTCTGCCAGACTATTTAAAAACTTAAATTATAAAATAATTTTTAATCACGCACTTTTTTCCAAATTTTTAATTTTAACACCGAACCATAACTCAAAAACTTAAATTTTTTGCCTACAATTTAATTTTTAATTTTCCATTTTTAATGCCGGGTAAACCATTTTCGGTTTGTCACCCGAATACTAGGCCTAAAGGATTTAGCGCCTGATATTCGGAGATATGTAAAACTCTGCTTTTAAATGTATCATTAATTCAAAAAATTTATCTCTATTTTTTGACTTGTTTATTTTATTTTATCTTTTTAATTATTCTATTTTCAGTAGTTAATCAATTTCTTGATTTTCGAAAAAGAACCTTCTTAATCTAGATTGAATAACGATAATTTTATAATTAAGATCTACCTAGTACCCACAGTGAAATCACTGTTACCCACAACCAAAAATTTTTCACCACAGAAATTCGTTTAGCCCTCTCAAAAACTTTTTAACACAGAAAACAAAAATTTTTGACATAATTTTTGATTGTTTAAAAAAACTTTTCCACCCCAATAAACATAACTTTTGAGCACAGTTTTTTAATAATGAGCACAGTTTTTTAATAATTTTTAAAAAATTTTAAATACAGTTTTTTTACAATTTTATCAAAATATGCTAATTTACTCAAATTAAAATGCCGATGATTTTAAGAATTAAAAAAAAAGCTCGGATTTTTTTGAGATAAATAGATCTCAAAAAACGAAGCAAAGAAAATGCATCTTGGGTAATCACGAGCAACCATAATCAAAGGTAGACCAAAAATAGCGGGAAAATGGTTTAGCCAAATTTAAACAGACTTAATAATAATTACTTTAAGACTTTAAAACTTTTTTATTTAATAAATTTTTTTTTAATCAATATCTGTGTTCAAAAGTCATAGAAAATAAATATAAGGATATTTTAATTTCCTGTTAGGCACAAATTGTGTTAAACATTGATCTGTGTTAAAAAGTTTCTAAACTGTGGGCAACAGTGTTTTCACTGTGAGTAACCAATTAATTCTTATAATTATAAGATAAAAGTAAACAAATTAAACCATTTAACCTATTCTTTTTTTTCATATCCTAAAATACAATTTAAGACTATTTTAACATCAACACTTTTTTTTTAATTTCACTTTATTTTTGTTTCAAAATTTGAATAATAAATTAAATTAAACTTTTAAAATTTAAAAAATCTAAGAATGTCGGATGCTAGTAAAGGAAACTCAGAGCCAAATGCTTCCAATGGTAAACTTGAAATTTCTTTGAGATTTTAAAATAAAATTTATTAATTTCTCAGGAACAGGTATTAAAAAAGAACCTGAAATTCCGACCTCTTCGAAATCGTCTTCGGGACCACCAAAAAGAGTGTTTGTTCCCAATTTATCAATAGATAGAACAAAAAAAGAAGTGTAACATTTTTAAAACAAAAAGTAACAATATGATTTAAAAATTGTCAATTTCAGTAAAGCAGAACCTGATCAGCCGAGACAAGAAAAAAACAAGCAGCGTAGACCAGTTGCGCCAAATTTAGCTGCGTCAAGAGGCCGCAATAGAAACCAGAATCTAATTCAATCTCACTCAATATTCGAAGCTGGACCTGCTGAGTCCACAAAGAGATGTAATTTAAATAAATTGTTAAATTAAAGATAAACAGCTTTTGCTAGTTGCCAACAAGGATCAATCTGAGACAGGATACACTAAAGTGGTCGGTCAATCACTTAGATCGTCGGTTGGTGAAAAAAGAGAACCAGAAGAGCCAACAATAACCAGACATAGAGCAGAGCAAAATGTTCTAATCAAAGAATCTAAAGAGGATGATTACCCCATGTATATAAAGCTAAAGTATGATGTCAAAGAAGAATCGAATGTCCTAGGCGCAAAAGACTTGGAAGACGCCAAAACCAAAGATGAACAAATTTTGAAAAATACATTCTTTCCTGATGACTATTTGGAACGGAGTAAAGAAAAATTGGTTTTGTTTCAATTACCTGAAAATTTGCAATTAAACCAATTAAATGAGGGAAAAATAGGAAAAATTCGCATCAGAAAATCGGGAAAAATTGACATGCTATTCAATGATGATAAATATCTAAATGTTTGCCTTAGTGTATCAGCACCTTTTTTACAAGTAAATTAACTAATAAATTTTTAATAAGCTTTAACAATTTTTTTTTTCTACAGAATGCTGTTGGTGTTGATATCGAAGATGACCAGGAAATTGGTAAAATGTTCAGTTTGGGTGAAGTCAAGAACAAAATAGTTTGTTCACCAAAATTCTAATTTTTTTGTCTCTTTTGTGAATTGATTGAATAAAAAAATAAAAAATTTTTTTTTTTGATAAATTTATTTTTTCTTTCCCGGTCTCCCAGGTAGTGATTTTAAAGAAATTTTAGAAAAAGAATCCTAAAATTTTTCCTCCAGTGTGTTTGCGTCTGGCTTCTTCGTGGTCCATGATTCCGTGCGATGTTGTCATTACAAGATAGCTTAAATAGAAAATTAGGGTTTTATCCTTTATTTGTGTAAGAGATTCAAGGCAAGGATAAGTACCCGAATTGACGAGAAGGTAAAAGATTTTTGGTCCATTGTTCAATTGAGTTGATTGTGACGTCAAATCTTGGCGAAATAACACCGCACTTGAATAGAGAAATTAATTTTTTTTATTCACTTATTTTGAGTTGAAAATGTTACTTTGTTCAAACGTCCGTTCAAATTGACGACAATTTTTCCAGCTCTGTGGTCATCAATGATTTCGAATTCACCAATGTAGCCATGTTTCATCATGACGGTCAAAAATTTGACTATGACTTTGGAACATGGTCTCAACAAGACTTGTCTTTTGTGACGTTTTTCAGCATTGCAGAGAGTCTTCAAGGCATCGGCAAGTGAATTCATACGAACCATTTTTCTGCTTTATTATTTCGAATAATCAACCCTAGGTAAAACAAATACAAAAGTTAGATATTAGCAGTTCCAAAACGCTGATTGAAAGGGATACAAAAAATTTTATTTCAAATAAAGTGAAAAAAAGATGTAAAACATGATTATAAGCTTCTATATGCTCAAAAAATAAATTTTTGTTTTAAGAAAAAAATATTTAAATTTTGCATTCAAAATAAAAAGAGCTCTAAAATAGCATTGAATGCAGAAATTTAAAAATTTGTGCCAGAATTAAATTAAATTTTGCATCAACTTTATAGCAAATGAGTTACTCTAGCAGATATTTAATTTCCAATATTATCTTAGTTCTATACAGTATCCTGTTAGCCTATTTGATGGCGATTTATTCTTTTTTTATCTAAATTTCTGTTTGCATCACTAAAAATACAGAACCAAAAATTATTTTTTGTAATTTTCCTAAAAAATTTTATTTGTGTTTAATTTTCTATTCCGTGATAAATTCTCAACTCTCTATTCATATTTTTTGAATTTAAATAAAAATTAATTGAAATCAAAAATTTCTTTCTAAAAAAAAATATCAATTAAATGATTGTGAAGAAGAATTATTTAGCGAATGCGATCACAATAAAGATGAAGAAGCTCATTAAAAGCTAAGTAAGACATATAAATTGAGATATCCATAAACAGGGTCTTGCCTGTTATGTGACCAGTGACTTTATGTCGATTTGGTGATCAGGTATTTTTTCTGACTGGTCACATATTCACTGGTCACCTAATATGTGATCAGGCAAAATTATTTATTTGGTAAAAATTTTTATAAATAATTTTAACCTGGTCACCTAAATAAACATTTGGTCACATAAATTTTCAGATTTTGAAGAGGTTTGTGAAGCCATTTGCAAGCTTAGTTTAAATCCAACAAAAAAAAATTAGAAAAGTTTTTAAAAATTGCATCAGAAGCTCCAATTGCTTCTGAAGCGACACAGTCTGCTTTAAAAAAAGTTCTTAGCAAACATAAAAACCCAATAGCTTGCCCGGAGTGCGGGAAATTAATGAAAAATGAGCGTGGTGTAAAGCAACACATCGCATAAATGCATAAATATTTTTTTTTATTGAATTTTTATAATTTTAAATTAATATATAAATTGTTATTACTAGAACACGGATCCATACTTTTCTCCCCCATTAATACTATGCTATTTATCCCCCACCATTTTTCTAGTACAAAATTTTACCAGTTTTCACGCAAGACCAAAATCTAAGCTCTAGTACATTTGGTTCGCCATCCATTTAAGCTTGACATCAAAATAGATAGTTCAAATGAATAAAATTAATTATTTCAATTTTTCATTAAAATAATTTATTTTTTAAGACTCTGTTTATTCATTTTTTTTTAATTCTTTAATAGATGAATTTAATTTTTTTTTCTTTTTTGCATGTCACTTAAATAATTCTTACATTTGTTTTTACTTGTGACAAAATTGAGAATTGTAATTGTTATCTGATATGATTCCTGTTAATTAGCTATTTCTTCTTCTAAAAGAAAATAAAGCTTAAATTTTCGAAGATTTTTAAAAATCAAGATAAATATAAAAAATCGTATATTAATAAGACAAACCAATTCTTGTAAAAAGCGATTAATTGCAAAAAAGATTGTTAATTTATTTTTATTATTTTTTATAAAGAACATAAAAATATGGAGAAAGGATACCGTATACCCTTGCAAAGAGATAGGATTAATGGGGGAGATAAGTATGGTTCCGTAGATTTGAATTAAGATTTTTTGATTTAAAATCAAAATGAAGAGCGCACCAAATGTGCTAGAGCTTAGATTTTAGTCTTACGTGAAAGCTGGTAAAATTTTGTACTAGAAAAATGGTGGGGGATAAATGGCATAGTATTAATGTGGGAGATAAGTATGGGTCCGTGTTTTAGTAATAACCATATAAATTGGTCACGTAAATAAAAAAACTGGTCACTTAAATAATAAAATTTTTTAAAAAAAAATTCATTATTTTAATAATAATATTGCCTGGTCACATATTAGATGACCAGTGAATATGTGACCAGTCAGAAAAAATACCTGATCACCAAATCGACATAAAGTCACTGGTCACATAACAGGCAAGATCCCATATACATAATGACCCCAAGTGAGATATACAAATTCTGAAGCTAGAGAAAATTTTCAACAAATTGTAGGTTTTACTTTTTCAAAATTTTGATTTTTAAGCCAAACAAATTAGTTGAAAAAGAGAGTATTTTCTCAATTTTTATTGAAATAATTAATTTTTTTTAAAGTTTGTTTTTATTAAATATTATTTTTTGTAATTATTCATTAATGTTTTCTTAAATAACCTACTAAAAATAAATTTTGAATAGACTAAATCGTAATAAAAAGTGTTCACATGACAGATTATATTAGAGAGATGAATTTGGCAATCATCAAATACTACAGTATGTCATAAAAAGTTAGAATCAAAATTATTTTAAGCTTTAAAATGACCGCCTTTTGCCGAATATGTTAAGATACTTGATTATCTTTAATTTAAGACCATGCTTGTCATAAATTGCGACAATTAGCTTATTCCTTGATCTCATCAAAGAAAGGCTACCAAAAATTTGCAAAAAATAGAGGAAAATGGGGCAAAAAAAAGTCAGCAACCAACAAAGATGGCAAATTATAGGTCTTTTGAATGATCAGACAAAAACTGAAAGAGAAATAGTTCAGTTAGTTGGAGTTTCGCAAAAATGCGTATATACAACCATGCGGAATTTCCAAGCGACATCTAGGGTGAACAACTTTGAAAACTGCTTGAGACGTCCAAAACTATCTAATCGTGATGTATCGTATATTTTAGATTAGTCCGAAAAGACCCCACAACTATAGACAAATCGCAGTAGACTTTAATTTGAAATTCAAAGTTGTTCACCCTAGATTCAGATTAGTATCTATCTTTAAGTCTTTCGTCCGGAAAAAATAGTTCGTCTTCTAGGTACAACCTATTTTTTCAATAAGCTTTAATTTCTGTAGCCTGTTTATCAGGGTTAAAATTGAGCATGAAGACAAATGAATCTAATGTCATTTATAAGAGTATTGAAATCTTATTGATTGTGTTTTGCTTGTTAAAAAAATATCTTAAATTTGATTAAGTTTTTTTATCCTTTTAGAAAATCAAGTAATTTAACAAGTATGAACAACTTGGGTTCAATTGAAAGCTTATTTTTGGTTAAATAAATATTTTAATAATTTGAAATATTTTTTATTATAGTCATTTTTGAATTTAAATTAAATTATTTCAATTTAACTTTTTAAGTTAATTAACAGAATTAAAAATGAATAATATGAAACTTTCAACTTTTACGCATTTAAAATAAAATTAATAAGATTGCTTTTCTTTTATCGACAAGTTTGACGAGTTTCCGTTTATTTTTATAATTTAAATTTTCTGAAAAATCAATACACATGAAAAAAGGTGTTAAATATTGGCATTAAATGTTTTATTTTTTATTCAAAATATTAAGTTAAAAAAGAAATTCAAATGAATTCAGTAAAAAAAAAAAAATTTAGTAAACATCGGTTTAATTATTTGTAATTAACAGCAATTCAAATTGGACGAATTGAAACAACTTCGAAATTTTTTCGAATACCTAGATGAGGACAAATCTGGGACAATTTGTCTAAGTGAATTGAAGAAAACTTGTCAAAGGCTAAAAATAAAATTAAATGAAAACGAAACGTTTGAGCTCATGCGCCTCATGGATCTAAATTCAAATGGTTCCATTGATTTTGAAGAATTTGTAAATCTTATAGCTGACAAACACAAACAAGAAATAACCAGAACTGAATTAAATACATTTTTTGATAAATATGACCCAAGTATAAAAGTTAACAAATAAATTAAAAATTAATTTTTCCTATTTTTTCTAAATTAAATAATGTTTTGTTTAATTTATCTAAAGAGAAAAAAGGTTATATTGAAGAGAGTGATTTAAAAGAAATGTTGAGTCAATTCAAAAATGGACAAGCAAATATTAAGAAAATAATGGAATTTTTCGATCTCAATAAGAATAACAGAATCGAAAGAAATGGCAAGTGATTTCTTAATTATAAAAATGACTTAATGTTTATTTTTGTTTAGAATTTGCTGATTTCATTTTGAATATGATGGAAAGGGAAAAAGCAAATCAAATTCCAGAAGATGAAATTAACTCTTAATTTTATTTTATCTTGAATGTTCCATTTTTTTCTCATCAATACTCAAAAAAGAAAAAAAATTTGAAAAATTATAAATTATCAAGCAATTTTTTTAATTTATTTTTGTAAATATTTGTTCGTGTTTCCTTGCCTTTAGCGGACGCTGTTTTATAAAACGTGAAAAAAAAACTCAAAAATCTAATTAGATTTCTTGATTTGCTTATTTGTAAAAATTTAATTGCAATTTAGTAATTATCATTTTGTAATAAAATATAATTTTTTTCAAAGCAATTTTTAGATAAAAACAGAATAAGCTTTAAAGAGTCTAGTCGGTTAGGTCGACCATAATTCACTTATTATAGTGACAATTCTTGTTCTCAGGTTTAGCGAACTATTAGTTCACCTACTTTGAAAAAATTTAAGATAATACTAAAAAAAATAAGAAAACTGACAAAATTTAGGGAATGATCTTAATGCAGTTGAAGAAAATATTTCGTTAAGTTATTAAGTTAAATCTTCGAATTTATTTGCGTCTTCAATTCAAGAATTCTTTTTTTTGAATTCAAATGAAAAATTATTTAATTAAATAAATTTTATTAAACAAAAAATATTTAATGAAACGAATGGAAAAGATAAAATATAAAACGAATTATGATTTGGAGCATTTTTTGATTTTTGATACAATCAAAAAAAACTCAGAATATTAACAAAAATTTTTAAAACAAAATAAATTTTAAGTTAAAGAAACCTAATTTTAAAATAAACTATATTTTGAAAACGTCACCAGACGCTTTACGCATTGTGAATTTAAGGTTTATTTTTAAATTAGATATATTTTATCAAAATTTTAGATAAAATAAAAGGGTCTGGGGCGTAGCCCTGGTTTAGGGAGTTAGGTTCAGCAAAAAGAGTTAGGGTCATTCTTAAATACTGCTAAAATTTTTTTAATAAATAATTGCACATTGATTGATTTAGAAAAAAGAATAGAATAGTTGAATGAGTTTAAGATTTAAAATTTGAAAAATTGAATAGTTTAATAGTTGGATAAGTTAAAAAATTTAAAAGTTGAATAAAAGAATAATTGAAAAGTTGAAAAGTTGTATTAAATGAAAACTTGAATAAATGAATAGTACATAGTAAGAATAAAATAATTATCAAAAAATAATAATTGGAAAATTGAAAAATACAAAAAGTTGTCCATTACTCAAGGTAATTTTCTAACAGATTGCTAAATCTGTTGTCAATTTTAGACTAGCTAGTGTATTATGATTGAGCTTCCAAGTTTTTGAAGACAAAATTTTTATTTTATTGAGTCTATTCATGCACTTAGTATTTACTTCTTTAATTTGTTTATCAAAGCAGAGACTTTCATCAAATTATTATTATTTATTTGTTTTCTGTTCGAGCATACGAACATACATAAGATAAAAAAAATAAAAAAAAAAATTAAAAAAAATAAGATAAAATAAAATAATTAAAACAGTTTAAAAAATTTTAAATTTAAAGTAAGTTATTTTTCATTTATGAATGAAAGGATGAGATACAAAAATAATAATTAAAGAGCTTTTTAGTTAATAAAAAGATAGAGTTGGGAGAAAAAAAAACAAAAAATATAGGTAAGATTTTAAGAGTCAGAAAATTTTTGTATAATTAGGTAACAGCTACATAGAGGAGTGGGATTCATAATAAATCTAGAATCGAAGCCTCTTTGATACTCCGAAACAAGTCTTTTAGTCAATGGAACTGAATAATCAAGAGCATTACGAAGGTAATGCTCAGACCAAGAAATTTATTAGTTTTAGAATATGGAATAGTTTTGTTGAATAACTGAAGCCTATAGGTATTATTAAATCTCTTATTTTTTGTGAAAATTGTGTAGCTACATTTATTTGGACAAATTTTCATCTTCCATTTGCGTAGCCATGGTTCTATTTCTTTTAAGTAGCTATTTATTTCTCTTTCATTCTTCCTGTATTTTTAAATATGAAGAAAATAGTTTTTAAATAGATGGTTTCGATATTTTATATTACCATGGTAATGTTAAATATTTAAAAAAATCATGCCCTATTTGTACAAAATTTTTGACTCAATCCTTTAGTAAAATGGATTTAATGGGATTAGGGATAAAATTATTAAAAGAGTAAACCCAAATTGCCCCATTTTTTTGCCAGCTTTGTCCCGGAAATTAACACTGTTACCCCGGATTTCACCCATCTGTCCCAATTTTTCAACCTTTTACCCAAATATTTTATTTAAAATATATAAAAAAAAAAATTTTTCAAAGAGGCATAAGCTCACAGAAATTATTTTGGGTTTTTTGATTAAAATTGGTATTAAAATATTCAAAAATTGTGACCCCTTTAACACATTTAAACTCTATATCCATCTTACTTAAATAAGAAAAAAATGTTTTGTTAATTAATTTGCTTTCAGTGTTGTGCTTCTATTTGCCACCTGATTTGAGTTCATCGCCAAATCGTTACTCTGGATAGTTGTTCCCATTCATCTAAAAAATGGAACCTGGCATTAGAACTGCGATTATGTTTCTAGGTGAATGTGTCAGGACTCGCGAGTCAAAGGGACTTTAAATGATGGTGCCGTAAGGCGTAAAAAGCGGGTATAAAAAAAAATTGTTAAAAGTAGTATGTTGCTGCAAGCTAACCAAATACAAGTTGTGCTGTTCTACAAGGGGTTAAACTTGTCGCAAAAAATTATTAAACTAATACTGAATAAATATGTGGATTGCTACTTAGCTCTATAGATCACCTTACTTTTTTATTTTTTGTTATTTAATTAACAACAAAAACCTTGAAAAAATATTTTAATTATTTTTTCCTTACAAATTTAGTACAGTGCTTTTATTTTACATGGTTCTTACAGAAATTTTTTCTTACAAATGTTTTTTTGCTCTTTTTTTGAGTTTTAATAAATTTTTATAATTTTTAAAACAAAAAACTTTTTCAATTATTTTTGCAAAATCTTTTAATTTATGGGGAAAGTCCTTTGACGCATAACAAAATACTTTCTTAGCATGAATAAATAATTTTTTTCCGCATAAAAAAAAATAAACACTAGCAGCATAAAAAATTTATTAGAATAGCATGAAATTTACATTAACGCATAGAAAACCGATAATCGCATAGAAAAATTAACTTAAATGAATAAAAAATCAAAAATCACATAAAAAAATATCATAGAAGAATATCATAGAAAAAAACTGTTGAGTGATTAGAGCTCATTGAGCTTTGAGTGGACGACCACGAGGTCTTATTTGTAAAGAACCAACTAGTTCAGGATCCCTATGTGGCGAGTTTGTTATTGTTTTTTATGTTTTTTTATTCTTTACTGGCGGTGAACCAACATTTCGATTTCTAGTGACTCGAACAGGTTCAGGGTCAGTTTCAAAGTATTTTTCGAAAATACTTTTATTTTATCCCAATCATATTTTAATTGACT
>QEOQ01000486.1:576118-595801 GCA_010279815.1 Brachionus plicatilis
CTTGAATAAGTTGTTATCATTATGCAAAACAAGGTAGAAGATACTTAGCAAATAATGTTCTTAGTTGTTCCTAACAATTCAAGCATTAATTTTTTTTTAAGAATTGAAAATATTTAATGTGCAAAGGTCTTAAAGGTATATAATTTTAATTAGGTAAAAAAAATCCAATGGTAATAAAAAAGATAGTTTGAAAATTAAAAATTTTATTATTTTATTATTAAAAATGGAAAAAAAAAAAGCTTTCATAATACCTTTTCCTCAACATGGTCACATCAATCCAATGCTATCAATGACCAGAGAACTGGTACAAAATCATCATTTTGACGTCACTTTTTACGGATTAGAAGACAGAAGAGAAGCAATTGAGAGTACCGGTGCTACATACCGTGAATTTAAACATTTTAACATGAACAAACATCTCGACATGCCTGACATTATCGATATATTTAAGTACCAACTAAAAGTGTCGCACCAAGAATTACCATGTTTGTTTGAAGATTGCATACGAGAGCAGCCCGATGTGATCATTTATGATTTCATGTCATTGTATGGAAAATTTTTGCTTAATTTGGTGCGCAAAAAAAAATGCCTCAAGAGACCAATTGGTGTTTGTTTTACTCCAACATTCGCCATAAAGCCTGGCGTTTTTCCCACCAGTAAAGAGTGGTCAGAAGCTATGGGATTAAATTTTTGGAGCATTTTTCGATTCATTTGGCTTTTTGTTCTGCAAATTACACTGAGTGCAAAATTTCGTCTTAACATTTGGAACACGATGAAATTTTTTGCTGAAACCGATGATCTAAATTTAATTGGAATAAGTCCTGAATTTCAGCCAAAGAGAGAATTTTTTGGCAATGAACTCAAATTTGTTGGTCACTCTGCATCAGATACAATGCGAAAGGCTAAAGTAATAAGCGATGAGAAATTGAGAGAATTTTTGGACTCAACTGATTTGCTCAATCCGAGCTTTGATCCTGGCAGAAAAAAAGAAAAAATTCTTATTTTTGCTTCTCTAGGAACAGTTTTTAATGATTTTAAGTCTGTTTTTGACAAAATTTTAGAATCATTTTCACTATTTGAGAGCGAAAATCCATCACTAGAAAGTCGTTTGGTAGTGTCTGTTGGCCACAAGGTGTTTGAACAATATAAAGATTTTAAAATACAGAAAAACGTCTTGATATCACCACACGTTCCTCAAATTAACGTGTTGGAAAAAGCTAGTCTTTTTATAACTCATTGTGGCATGGGTAGCACTAATGAAGCTATTCATTTCGCTGTTCCAGTAATTTGTATTCCAATGGCAGCTGATCAACCATTCGTAGCAAAGAGATTGTGTGATGATCTTAATTTGGGCTTAAGATTTGATCCATTTGAATTTACGCCATGTCAATTAAAAGAAGCTATGGTCAAAGTTTTAAATGATCCATCTTATCATCAACGAATCTTGGAGTTTTCCAAAATTTTGAATAAGTATAATGGAGGAAAAATTGCTGCTGAAGAAATAGATGGGTTTCTTACAGAAAATAGAAAAAAACAAGACTAAATTTCCATTTTTTGTTTTTTTTTCTAATTTAAGCTTGTAGACAAAAAATATAATAGTTGTTTCCCGATACATAAATAATAATAATTCTTATTTAAATTTAAAATAAAATTAAATTTAGATTTTATTCTTCTATGATTTAGGAAAAATTATTTTTTTAAAAATTTCTGTTTATTATCATCTTTTTTAAGATTACAAATAAAAATTTCTTCGAAAATTTATTTTTAACATATTTTTGACCGCTCTTTTTAAGAATGGGGACTAAAAATCACCAAAATAAAATGGTAGTGGTAGCAGTAATTAATGCTGCGTCGCTATAGCAGCTAAATTTTTTCTTTTTGAAATGAAAAAGCAATCATGCAATCAAATAAATAATCATGAGCAAGACGAAAACTTCTAATTTTGTTTATTATTTAAAAAAAAATCTTAGGTCATTTACTATTATTTGCAAATACTGCTAAGAAAAATTATGATGAATAATACAAGTTATGCAAAATTAGCGATTTTTTTTTCAAATAATTTTAGTTAAATATTTAGTAATTTTAGTTAAAAAATAATAAATCGCCTTGTTTTATTAATAAAGGCTATTTTCCTATTTTTTTAATTAGAATAAAACAAAAAACATATTTGATAGAAAATTTATTTTTCGTTTATTTTTTTCAAATTACGCGTAATTTTCAGTTTTTTCTGAATTTATTTTTATAAACGCACTGGCCCATTATTTTCTTTTTTTAATTGTATAAGTATTTTGAAAAATTTTGCAAAATTTTACACGTAATTTACGCCGTAAAAAAGTGATAATGAATTACGACACAATTTGTCTAATTTACGTATCGCTTTTTTACGACGAAAAACATTTTTTAAAAAAGAAACTTGAATTTTGAATACTTATTTTTATTGAAAATTTATTTATAAAAGTACATGTTTTGTCTAAAAGAATTTTTTCCATTCAAATTTCTGTCTTGATATTGCCTATGAAAAAAATGTTGGTCATTTTTGGGCGCACCAATTAAGCTTCTTGATTGTTTATTGACTTTGAAAATGTTCCAAAATTTCTGCCTGAATCTTGCCCCGGTAAAATAATAAACAAAAAAATTCAAAGAATGATTTAAGTACATTAATATTCCAGTAAACTTCTGTGCAATACTCAGCCATTCGTAGTTTCTGACCGGATCGGCCGACTTTTCGATCATGATCGTTATTCTATTCAAAAAAATATACAATAACATAACCGGCAGGGTCAAAATAAGAAACATAAATGACACACAAAGAAGAGTGAATGTTATTTTTTTGCCAAACAATTTTGTATTTTCAGCTTGATTTGACAAGTGAGCAAAATTGGAACAAACAATACTGCGGCTTTTGCTGCAAGTATTGTACGACAAATCTCGCGAATGCGACCTTTGAGTCAAGCTGGCCATTTCGACTTTGCTCGAATCGTCCGACTTCATCTTGGACACATAGACAAAGTACTTGTACTTCTGAGTTTTGGATATGTTCATAATAATGGTAAAATTAACAAACACTATGACACAAAATGGTATCAGGCAATAAAAAAGTTTGTCTATTATTGGCCACAATTGTTTGAAAGCTTCGCCAGACACAAATTGGCACTCGTAGCTGGCAGCTATTTTCATGTCTTTGAGAATTGGCTGAATTAGACTTCTGTGCAGATTTATTAGAAAGTGCTCAACAGGTACCAGACTCATGGTCCAAAATAAATGCAAATTAACCATTGAAAAAAATAAGAGTAAAAGTAAACAAGTTTTTCTGAATGATTTTCTATTGGTAAGCTTTGCGGCTTCAATTGGGGAATAGATGGCAACCAAACGAAGCAGGCATGCCACAACAATCAGACTTGAGCTCAGGTGACTGCACAAAAATGCCAAAAATGTGAACAATTTGCAGGCAATTTGATTTGAATTTTTTAAATTCAAAGAATTCAAATCGACTATCCAGTCGTTTAGGAGGCCAAAATACAAAACTCCAATGTCAAAAATGGACAATATTGCCAAATAAAAATAAATTGCTATTAGGCCATTTCGTTGCATTTGGCTTTTGGACACCTTGGCCAAACTGAAATCATTAAGTTGACCATTTGAGTTGTCACACAAATTTGCGCTCAAATACGCAAAATTACACAGCTTGAATGTCTTTATGAATTTAATAAGATTAAATCGAAATTTGAACTGAGTCAATTGAATGAAAATGACCAAGGAGATGATGTTTGTTATCGAGCCGAGAAAAATTATAGCAGGCTGACAGTAGAGGGACAAAATTTGGTAAATTGAGCTCGATTTGTGTGGAGTTCTTGTGGTATGTCTTTTGAGCTCGTGGAATAAAATTTCGATATTAAAACTTTTATTCATTTTGAAATCTAAAAAAATGTTTTGCTGGTATTAATATTTAGATTAATAGGGTGCAATGATGACATCAGTAGTTTATCTCTTAAAACCTAATATGACATTTTAATTATTCTCAAGTCTCTACATGATTACAAAGATTTAGTTCACGAAAAAAATAATTGATTTTTTTATCGTGATTTAAAAGAATTTTAAATCTCAAACCACGCTAATTAAACCAGAAGATGTTATCCGTCAATTTTTTAACTCAAGGAAGTTGATGAATAGAATATCTTCAAGAAGAACGATACATCGCATAATTTGGTTTATTTATTCCAATTAAATTCTCATTGCTGAAAACTGCATCCCAATTCACTGTATCCATATTTAAATTAAATTTTATCAATTTTTAAAATTCATCCTCAATGTTTTGCATTAAATCAAGGGAAAAATTTTAGAAACTTAAAATATTTAAAAAAAAATGGACATTAAATGCTAATCTGGAAAAAAATTTATGATCATTTTTGATCAAATGCCTATAAATACAGCTAAGATAAATTTTCTTATATGTTTTGGTATATTCAAAGAATTAAAATTTTAATAATAATAATAATTTCTTTGTCTAATTAAGGTATTTTTTTTTTACCAAAAAAATGCTATGCTTCTAAAATATATTTATATGCCTACAAAAATTTTTTCAACATTACAAATATTATTTAATATAAAAAGTCACTTATGCTCTTAAAGACATTTGAAAAATAATTGAATTCAAAAGTGATAAAGAATTTTCAATTCGATTTTGATCAATTTAATGTACTCAATATATGTATGAAGAGGGTAAAGTAAAATAAAGCTAAATGGCAATTTAGCACCTGCGCATCTAAAAATTTCTAATAATATTTAGAAAATTTAATAATAATAGAAATTAATTGAAAAATTTGCAAATTTATTCTAGCATTTAGCAGTCAAGACTAAGCTGATCCAAATCGGTTTTAGATTTAAAACTATTGGTTTCAAAAAGAAGCGGGGTTGTAACCGAAGGTAAAAGACTGGTACGAAAAGAATATAAATTAGAATTAAAAAACAACATTTTGTACATTAACATATCTATTAAGCTGATAAATTAACTTATTCAATAAATGTATTATTGCTTAATTGTATATTTTTTGGAGAAAAAAAAAGTTAGCCTAATTTATTTATTTATTTAAATTCAAATTAACCTCCATAAGGAGAAGTAAAGTAAAAAATAAAAAATTGAAATTTTGCATAAAAATAAAAAGAAATTAAAATTAAATAACCATGACTTAAAATGGAACGTCCAAATACGAAACTGAATAGCAAAAGCAAACAAAATATTAGCCATGATTAGGAAAGCATTTAAATTCCGAGAAAAAAATAATATCAAGCTTCTTTATACATCGTTGGTGAGACCGCACTTAGATTACGCTATTAGCACTTGGTGTCCGTATCTCGAGAAAGACGTTATCGAACTAGAAAAGGTGCAGAGAAGAGCCACAAAACTTATTTCAGGGCTTAAAAACCTTGACTATGCGCAACGTTTAAAAGAACTTGGACTTAGTGATCTAAAAACAAGGAGACTACGAGGAGATCTAATTCAAATGTACAAATTGGCAAACAATCTAGAGAAAGTGAATTTTGTAAATGGACTTGAAATCGGTTATGAATCAAGCTACAATTTAAGAAGGCACAGAAAATCAATGCATCGAGAGCAAGTTAGGAATTGTTTACCAATATTTAACTTTTTTGTTAATAGGGTTGTGAACGATTGGAACAGTCTGCCGGTGGATGTGGTCGAAGCAAGAAGTTTGAACTGTTTCAAATCGAAACTTGACAAGTGGCTCTTTGAAAATCGCGAAGTATCTGCTACAGCTCAGTAGAGCTTATTGCTTGAATCTTATTCAAGTTGTAGATTATTTTTACTACTACTACTAAATACAAATAAAAATTAGGAAAAGGAAAAAAAAAGAAAATAAAAAGAAACGTTTATTGATAAATTCTCTTCTGGACCAGAAGATGTGAATTGTTTTAATTTAGTTTTATTAATTCATTTAGAAGTTTTTGATAAGTTTTGAATCTTAAGTTATTCAAACAAAGCTCTATAGAATCCGAGATTCCATCAATAATACAAAAATGCCTAATAATTATTTTAATTATGAATTTCTGTGAATATTAAAGAAATTTAATTTTTTGAAAAAAAGCCAAAATCAATTTTTATATTGATTTATATTAGATCAAAAGCTTTATACAAAATCCAAGACTATTGATTTCATAAATAGTCTTAGAAATCGAATTGATGCTAGCTTATCTTAACAAAATTTTGAAAACTGCAGACACTTAAGCATATTAAATTTTTAACTCAAATATGTTATTTTCTAAATTTAAATTTAACTATTAAATTTCTGACTCCAATTGGTTATATTCTATGAGATGGAAATTATTATTAATTAATTAATTATATTAGCAGAGAATTAGGAAAAAATAGAACATTAATTAATTGAATTTTTAAAAATCTTCTTATTATTTAATAGTCAACCTAGCAAATAAAGCTCTACATACCTTTATATGATTGATAAATTCGAAATTTTTTTAATCTGACTAGATCAATTGAATTGAAAGCTAAAAATAAAGTTTTACCATAAGTAATTAGAAAAAATAATGACACTCATATGAATATGCAATATTCAGATCAATAGATTTATCATAATGCTACTAAGTAAAAAAAAAGGAATTTTTACTTTTAATTTATTTAATCTAAATAGTTGAAGTCAGCACAAAGTCCTTGAGATTGAAAATTTTTTTTTTGGATGTATTTGTGCATGAAAAAATGACAAAATGGGATAATAATTTATTTTTTAATTTTCTGACAGATTCAATCCGAATCGATTTGAAAAATTGGTTTTAATTGTATACAATTGGATTCAATAAAATAGTAATTAATCATGATCGGATGAAAAAAATTAAAAAGATAATTATTTTTGTTTTTTGTACACGTGCTTGCTTTTATCAACAATTGAAATAAAATAATTTCAAAATAAATTGTTAAAGAAAAATTTGATATTTTTCTAAAAAATGGTCCCTTAAAAAATCGATTAAGTCAATGTTTTTAATTAATTGGTAGATTATGTTTTCTGTTTTTTAATTTTAAATGTATTTACCAATTTAAAAAGTAAATAATTTTATTAAAATTTATTCTTTGCTCTGAATCTTGTCGGTTTCAAAACAAAACAAAACAAGCAAACATCTTTCTTCTTTCAAATTTTGTTCCTTTAACAACATGAAAAATTAATTAATTTAAGATCGGCTTTTTATTAAGATGTTTTAGTCTGTTAATTTTCTATTTAATTGCAGAAAAAAAACTTTTTTTTTTAATTTTCAAACTTTATACTCGAAAGAAACGAATAATAAAGTCATTATTTTGAATTCTTTATTCTGCTGTTAATTGTTAAAATTTAATACCGTAAAAACGTAAATGATCAAAAAAAATGCTTTTGAATTTTTCTGTGATGACTAATTCCACCTAACATCATTGATCACCTTTTCATTACACATCTGATAACAGGGGTTAAGATCTAAAAAAAGTACTTATTTAATTTAAGTGTAGCTAATAAATCGGTTTTAAAAATTAATTTAAACAAATATTTCTGCATACCCTTGAAATTGTTGCTGAATGAAGAAGAAAAATTATTAAAATTTAAAAGATCTTAGTTAATTTCGAATCATCTAGACCCAATTTTTTAAAAAATAATAGTAAAATAAAAATATTTATCTTTGAATTTAAATGATAGCAATTTTCAGTCCTTGATCCTTTGCTTTTTTTGGTCTTTATTAATGACCTTCCAATAAGTCCCAGTAGAATTGGTTAAAAGTCTAAATGGTTAAAAAAAAATTTACTAAAATCGACGGTAAAATTTGAGATTTATGTTGCATTAAATTCAAGAATTTCGCAAAAAAAATAATTAAAATAAACATATTTTTTTATTAGTAATGAGTACAATTTTTAACGAAATCAACCAATTTCTCATATAAAAAGAAACCGAAGAACTCGAAAAAAAACTTTGTGATTGTCAAGTAAGCCAGCATATTTAAAAATTGGATGTAGAAATCGTTCAGGTTCTTTTGGGTATTTTTCGCAATGCCACATTTGGAATGCTCATTAAGTGCGTGGCGAACCAGTGGCGAAGAAAGTAATTCAATTGCTGGAGACTGATAAAAAGAGAGCAATTAAACTGGTTAAAAGTATCAGGCACTCACCTTACGAGGAGAGACTGAAAAAAGGTTGGCTTGATAAGTTTGGCGACTAGGAAAGATAGAGCTGACTAACGAAAATAAACTATCTAGCTCACTTTTTGTTAATAGTACATCTGGAAGTGTTAGAGGTCATAGTGGTGCATGTTTAAACAGCTCTTCAATGTTGGTACAAGTCAAGACTTTTGCTTTTGGCAAACTTTGCAGCTCCCTAAATAAAAGCAAAGGAATATTTATTGTGTAAAAAATATTAATTTCCGGGAGATCCGGGAGTCGAAGATATGAATTAAGGAGAAAAAGCTATTGTCTAACGTGTGAACATGTAAAGAATTGTCTTCCTAGATTTAACTTTTTTACAATTAGAGTCGTGAATGGATGGAACAAACTCCCGGAAGATGTGGTAAATGCAAATAACCTGAATAGTTTTAAAGCGAAGCTTGATGTTTGGATGTCGAAACAAAAATAAGCGACTGCTACAGCTCTTTTATAGAGTTATGCTAAGATAACCTCTAAGCTGCAGTGTAAACTACTAATACTAATTTAAAAATAACACTGAATAAAAATAATAATTATTTTTTAATTAATAACAGAGCTGTTTAAAAGTTACAAGTTAATTCCAAGTGTTGACTTGTAATTTTAAAAATTTTTCCAACAAGCTAAGATTTGAGCTTTTAGAAAATAAATATATAAGAATAAGAAGGACTTTTTTTTCATTACTCAATAAAAATTAATATTTACAATATTAATATTAATAGTAAAAAACATAAATATAATCAATCAATTATGATAATTCTTTTTAATGGAAAACCACCACAGCGAACTCTAAAGAGTTTCGTTTTACAGGTCTTACGTATTAAAGCTTTTTCATTTTAAAATTAAGATGATTAGCTATATTGCTTAATTATTATTATTATTAAATACAAAATTCAACAGACTAGTGCCCACTATACTAATCTAACCGATTAGTATTGAATTAGGTTAAAAAAATACTTTTCAAAAAAAATTTATACATACAAATAATAGTTTTTACAATAAATATTTACATTAAATTTTGGAAAGACAAAAAATTTATCTAAGAAATTGTTGCTATTTTTAGAAATATAATTTCTAATTGTTTTCAAATTTGGAATTGATTTACTATTTGCTTAATTTACTATTTGTACAAAAAAGTGAATAAAATTGTTAAATTGAATTAAACTGATAATTCTCAGAATAAAGGAATAGCGTTTCTAAATATTTTTTAGTTTTCTTTCTCTAATTTCAAATCAACGAGATTAGTTACTAATACAGTAAGTCTCAGACGGTATGAGTAATCAGTAATAGTGTTCAATCGCTAACAAAAAGTTTTCTATCTCTAAAAAGACTTAAAATTAAATCACTCACTCACAGTGAGAAGAAAGAGAAGTTATTTAATAAAAATGTTTAAGCTGCCCAATGGTTATGACCAAGTTAAGTGGCACAGGAAATCAGAGAAGAATGTCATGTGTGTAAATAGAATGAGGGGTATCAGAAAAAAACGGCGAGCTAAAGTTGATGATCAATTCAAAATATCATTTCAATTTAAAAATCTTTATTTTAGCATCAAAAGACCAGCAGTTTTTTAAAACTCTTTTGTTTTTTCACAGAAAATTGCATAAAGATTGAAGTCAATTTTTTTTTTCAAATTTTTCTTTCACTTCAATGTAAAATATAATTTTTTATGTAGTTTTATTTTCAAATTTCAATTATATTAATATTTAATGCCAACAAAAAAATTATACTTAAATTCCGAAGGAGGTTTATACCCAGTTAAAATTTGTACATTTTACAAAAAAAATTACTTACGAATTTTATTCATATTTTTGAAATTGTTTTGAATCTCAAAGAGATTTTTTTTATACCGTTAAAGCTCAAAGTGAGTTTAAAAAAGCTATCTTCGAATTTCATCGAATATCAAGCTAATTGAAAAGTTTTTTTTACAATATAAGTTTTATTATAGTTATTTTTATAGTTTTATTATGCAAACTAATAGTAGTAAAATTAAAAAAAAAAAATTCAACTAGCTTGAAATTCAGTCAAATTCAAAGATGGGATTTTTAAGCCAACTT
This sequence comes from Brachionus plicatilis, assembly GCA_010279815.1. Taxonomy (NCBI): domain Eukaryota; kingdom Metazoa; phylum Rotifera; class Eurotatoria; order Ploima; family Brachionidae; genus Brachionus; species Brachionus plicatilis. The sequence continues at coordinate 586,354 of QEOQ01000486.1, forward strand.
TGAGCTTTAACAGCACAAATAAATCGGGTTCTCTAGTGTTAAAGGATTCATACTTTTTTTTTTTTTTATAAATTAAAATTTAATCCCAAAGCATAATTGAAAAATATAAACAAATAGTGACTAAGGATAAAAATAATTAAATTCGAATGATATTTGAATTGATTAAAATGATCATCAACTTCAACTTGCCAAAAATACTTTGCTCCTAGATTTTACATTTTCACTGGTTGGAAAAAAGCTTTTAAAAACTTGAAAGGAAACTTATTGAGGAAAAATTGAATAAAATAGATGAACTTTTAAAAACCTAAATTTTGCTCAGAATCTTTATCCGACAAAAAAAATACTACTAATGCTTCAATTAGAGTAAGACACTTCTCACTTATAATAAAAATAATTATAAGTGATTTTTGATTTTTTTAAAAAAAAATTCTTAAAAAAATCATGTAAATGAGAATGAACAAATCGCTTTGGGCATTATACAAAACATCTTTTTTTCTTTTTAAATAATAAATAAATTTTTTTGCCTTTTGTTGTTAGATCAATTTTTGATATTAATCTTGGAATGATCCAGCATTTAAAATGTGATCCAATTAGCTTTGAAAATAAACACTATAATTTGATTAATTACATCATTCTACTCTAAAAATTTCATTAAAAAAACTAAAAAAAATATTGTTAAACAAGTCCTTGATTTGAATTTACTCATTAACTATTATATTTTTTATTATTTTGTGACTTCAATTGTTTGTTGAAGGATGACAAAAGGCAATTTTTGGTATTTGTAGATCAAATTGATAAAATGTAGCAATGTTTTCTTCTAAACTGGTTTCGACTGGGTAATAATAGCGATGCAGATGATCAACTCGATGCAGTAACCTCTGTGTCAGGTCGGATCCGTTGCTCAAAAAGGTACCGGAAAAGGAGATGAGCGCCGCCTTATTATCAGCTAGGGTAGAAAGGGACATTGTATTTCTTCTAAACACGTTTGAAAGGCTGAATTATCTTTGGCTCCATTTTTTTCCTTTAGTTAATATCTCAAAAGGAGTTACATTAGAAAGTCCAGTGAGAAAAATATTTTAATAAATTTCTCATTAAAAATGAAAAAAAATACAAATTTTTTATCAATTAATTAGCCAAAAAGCCAGAAAATTTTTAAAATATAATGATATATGTTAAATATCGTGGCCAAAAATTTTTAAGATTAAAAATTTTACCAACTTGGTCTAAAAGACACAATAGACATTCTGGTTGTTAATGTTTTCTTAGATACAGTGCTGGCATTATATATGAAGGTTTATATAAGAAGGGATGCCTGATAATGATCTCTTTGAATTAGTTTTTTAAAACTTGGCTGGCCACGAAATGAAATTAGCAAATTAATAAATTTAAAATTTAAAATTTATTTTTGACATTTGGAAATTTTTTTTAATGAATTAAAGTAGTTGTTTATTTTTAAATAAAAACTTTTCAACCACTGGTCGGTAAAAAATCCTGTCGGTCATTTTTCGATTGATAATTATTTAAAATAAGTCTAGAATACACTAAAAACCTTAGGTAACCTTTGGCAATTGGTGAAATAAATGAACAAATGAGACTCTACTACACATCACATGATTTTTGAGTAAAATCTAAAAACTTTAGATTTAAAGACTACAGTATTTATTGAATCAACTTATTGAGTCTAAATTTGACTTATATTTCTTGGTCAATACAATTTAAAATAATGGCTTAGTGTATTTAGCTTATTTATCATTTTAATTTTTATCAATTATTTTCTTAAAAATTTTAAGAACCAATCATGGAATATTGAGTTATTTTTATAAAATTAAATACCGATTTTTAGAAAACAAAAAAATTATTTAAATTATTTTTAAATTCAATTTTGATCCCGGGTCTAAAAACAAAAACTTAACCGGAGTTTATTTTAGAAATTTATTTTATCATATTATTGAGCTGTGTTTAAACAATATTTTTAACTTAGTCTAGATGAATGGTTTAAAGTTTTTATTTGATGATAAATGATGAGTTTATAATCAAATACCAATTATTTAACTCTGTATTCATTCATTTTTCTTAGAATTTAAATTCATATAATTTACATACATGAACTTTGTTTACTAAATATATAAATTTCTGTTGTTAAATTTTATCGATTCTTAAATTAAAACGACCACGTAATTATTGCGGCATTTCAATTTTACAGCATTAATTAAATTTAATTATATAAGTTCAATATTTTTGATAAAATCAGTATTTTTCTAGAAAAAATATTCTACTGATATTCTTATCTAAATTTATACTAGAGTGGCTAATTTGCCTTAAGTTAAAAAAAATTAATATTTTCTGAATTTCGCAGATTTTCAAGGGCCATTATAAAAAAGTCTAACTTTGGATTTCACTCTCTATTTATTGAAAATCTTAAATCATAAATGATTAATAAAAGTGAGCTAAATTGCTAAGACTTAAGATTAAAGAAAATCAACATTAAAGCAATTTTATTAATTTTCTTTTATTGATTTTAAATAAATAAAAGGTCTTGTCAAAAATCATATTTTGTATTTCAGTAAGTTTAAAGTCGCATTGATAAAATTTTTAAATCAACAAAAATTATGACTAAAATTTGGCAACTTGAATTTTATTATTATTTCTACACGATCAAATTATTTAATTAATTAAGCTATCTTTAAAAAAAAAATTAAATATAGTTTTATTTTTTCATATTTAAACATTGAATTTGTAATTATTTTAATTAATCAAATCTAAATTAAAATTTAAAAATTAATAAAAAATTGATTTAAACATCTTTTTTTAAATTTTTTTTGAAAAATCTTTTAACACAATATTCAGTTTTAAATTTAAGAAAAAAACAAAAATTAAAATTTTTTCAGATTTTCATTAAAAAAAATTCATTTTTTTTTGAAATTTTAGAATTTTCACACTTTTCTTTCTTTTCTCTGAAAGTTCGCATTTTTTGACATTTAACCGGATCTGATATAATTTTATGCAATTACCGACTGATGTTTAAGATTATGTTTTCATACAAAATTTTATGTAAAATTAATTTTTTAATGTTTATCTCATTAGGCATTTAATTAAAAAATAATTAATATTTGATCAATAATTTTGAAAGGTTTTGCAGTCGACCTAATAATATACTTATTTTGTACTTTAGATGGTTGATTCTTTTAATGATTTTTTCAAAATAAAATCAATATCTTCTTTATTTAAAAAAATCTATTCAAATATAATAATCTTCTTTTAGGTCATTTTCTTGCTTTAACTAAAAGTATTTTTAAATCAATAAAGACATAAACTAATCAAGAAAAAGGAAACTACGATGATAAATAAATCAATAAAAGAATAAGACTACGAATCTATTACATTCGAATACGAATTTGATATATTTATTTCGATCTGTTTTATTTTTTTTCTATTTTTTAGCTTTTCTAAAAATTTTTTTCAAATCTATTTTTTAATTTGATTTTTAGCTTAAAGAAGGAACACAGGTCATCAAAACCGGTTGAAAAATTACGTAGAATTTTTTTTTATTTAACCATAAAAAATTTTAAAAAGAAAATTTTTTTCAATTAATTAGTTTAAGAAAATTTTCTCTTATGATTTTTTGGATTTCTTTATTTTATTTTAAAGGGGAAATTTTCAATTAAATGTCAAAAATTTATATAATTAATTCTTAATTTAATGTGAAATCTGCATCGTAAGTCACATTGAAAATTCATGATTTTTTGTTATCATTCATTTATTCACGAAGAAATAGCTAATAATTCAATTTAATGAACATCTTTAAAAAAATTTTTGACATTTTAAAATAATAATTAAATGTTATATTTTTAAAAATAAAATGCAAAAAAAAGAAAAAAGTCGCTAATAATCTTTCCTTTATTAAGAAATTAATAAATAATGGAATAAAATACGAACCAATTTCTGAAATAATGTCTTTCCAACACATTTCACATGTGTTTATCAAGAAAATACAAAAAAATCTCTTGATCACTCAAGAGATGTTTTTAGCGATTAATAAAAAAAATAAACCTACTTGGGTGATTCGAAAATAAAATTTTGAGAGCAACTTATAGCATTTCAAAAAGATGTAAAACAAACAATCTAAAATTAATAAATAATTTGGTGCATCTGCAAGGCTTAAATGTAATCTAATAAGCTCTTTTGGAAAGACTCTTGAAAAATAAATTGATGCAAAATTTAATTAAAGATCTAATAATCTTAGAGAAGATCACATTCTGAAGTTCTGAATGAGATGTAATAATATAGAAAAAAAGATATCAAGGAGATATGCAAATAATTTTAGATCGCTCAATTAATTGAAAATAAGACAGAGAAAAAAAGATTTTTTTGAAATAAAAAATTATTTAATTTTTATTGAGTGTATAAATTCAAAATTTTTGATTGAATATAATTTAAAAAAGAAAAAAAACTCATTTTTTCTTTTTACTTTAATATTTGTAAATATTTGTTTTTACTTCTTTTTAGAAATTATCCTCTTGGCAAAGTTACTTTCGGTTAACTAAGATAATATCACGATCAATTTAATAAAATTAATTCACCAAGAAATTTTTGTGTTTTTATTTTAAAAAAAGACTCCATTATTCTCAAAGAACTATATTCTTTGTTTTTTAAAACAAAGAATTAAAGAAATGAGGAATTGTTAAAAAATTAAATTTTTTTAATCTTTTAAATTAAGCCTAACAATAGATTAAAGAAGAGATGATTTATTTTAGATTTAATAAAAAAAACGGCGTGTTTATTTTTACAAGCTCTGATTTCTGATTTTGTCACTAATTTTGCTTATTGATTTTATTTTTTTAAATGATATGTTACAAGTTCTTATTCTATTTAATTTTATTAATAAACAACAATATTTCAGATTCATTTAGCTAGATTCTCTTTAATAAAAATATGTTTTTTAATAAAAAGGCCAATTATTTTATTCTAATTCAAGAAAATTAAATAGAGAGTTAAGAATTTATCACATAATAGAAAAGTAAACACGAATAAAATTTTTTTGGAAAATAACCAAAATTTCTTTTTAGGTTCAGTATTTTTAGTGATGCAACCCGAAATTTAGATGCAAAAAGGATTTATCACCAAAAAAACATATTTTCTATTTTTCTGATCAAATAATTGAAAAATTTTGTTTTCATTAGAAAAAAATATTAAAAGACAAAAGATTCCTATTAATATTAATGTATAAATTTTATTAATTTAATCTAATTATTGCGATGAAAGATTTATAAAAGTAGAAGTTGAAGATGTTTTTAATTTAGAATAAAACTATTTTGTTCATTTTGGCAACTTTTTTCTGTCGATTAATGCTTAAATCTAAATGAATCTGAATGATCTAAAGCAACTATTACTCAATTCAATAAATAAAAAACTAGCTCTTTCAGGTAGTAGTAGTTCTTGCTGCAACACCTAACATGTAGAGTGTCTGAGCCCATCACCGCCGATTGGCCGTGTAGAGCTGTAGCAGCCGATTCCATTGAACTTATCTAAAGCCATTTTAAAATTAGCAGTTGACTTAGATTTCACCCTATTTTCTGGGGCATTGTGAAATTTTGTACAAAAAACAAAAACAAAATATTAAAAATTCCAAAGCTTAAGTTCTGAAGGACTAAAACATGTTCTGTAAATTGTAGCAGCTGATAAATCCTTTGTATCACCTAAATACTGATTCTGCAAAACTGTGCAATAAATCTGAATAACTCAGAAAATAGTAAATTTGGGATACTTTCATTATTATTATTTAGAATAGTTTAAGGAAGGTTTCTCCCCAAGGCTTCTCAGAATGGAACTTAGTTCTTCTTTTAAGCCTCATGCTAAATAGAATATAGTTAATTGAGAATTAAAAAATAAAATTAAAATTAAATAAATAAAATTCGAGATTGGGATACTACATTATATTAAAAATTCAATTCAACTTTAAGTGGTGGTACAAGGGATGTATCAGTTGCTACAATTTACAGTACATGTTTTAGTCGGTCCAGATTAAAGTTTTGGCGTTTTTTATGTTTTTTTTTTGTTTTTTGTACTATAATTAACAATGTTCTGAATTTTGCACAGTTTTGCAGAATCAGTATATTGGTGGTACAAAGGATGTATCAGCTGCTACAATTAACAGAACATGTTTTAGTCCTTCAGAACTTAAGCTTTTCCACTTTTTATATTTTATTTTTGATTTTTGTACCAAAATTCACAATGCCATTTTCTGGCAACTTATTCCAATGCGGAACTATTCTTTTTGAGAAAAATACATGTCTGGCGCTTACTGCAGCTGCAAAATCGTTTCTAATTTGAGCTGGGAAACTTTCTCTCTGGACTCTTATGCTATTTCCTCTTAACGACCCGACTAGACCCTTTTTTTCTGATCTATTCACTAGATTCTTGGCCAGGCCTCCCTCTTCTATTCCATTCACTAATTTGTACATTTCAATCAAGTACCCTCTTACTCTACTTTCACTCAGCTTTGTCAGTTCTAATTTCGTCAACCTCATTTCATACGACATGTTTCTTAGAGACAAAGGTATTTTTGTTGCCCTCTCTTGCACCTTTTCTAACGCATTCACATCCCTTTTCATACTTGGATTCCAAACCTGCACTGCGTAATCAAGGTATGGTCTCACCATGGATATATACAATCTTATAACATGTCCCTTTCTATCCTAGAGGTATATACAATCTTACCCCACAGGCTTTCCTCTCTACTTGTAAAAGTTCGCTTTAGCATTCCAAGTACCCTACTCGAATTCGCACAAGTACTTTTCACTTGGCGGGTCCATTTTAAATCTGATGAGACCATCATGGTCATGACGACTTTTTGAACAATTGTTCACCAAAAGATGTGATCAAGGGTATCATGACGACTATGTGATCTTGACTGATCGCCAAATCACTGATCACTAAACATGTGATCATTTTTGATCACAAAAAAATAAAAATGATCACATAATGGTAATATAATTTTGAAAATAAAAAAATTTAAAAAAATTTAATTATTGTTGGTTTTAATCCATTTGATTTTTAATGCGTGTTTCAATGTTTGTTTATTTTTAAGAATAATACAACACTGGTATACAACGAATCTTTATACCCAAAAGATTATGCCAAAAAACTAAAAATTTTGTATATAAATAGTTAAAAATATTAAGTTGAAATATCATAATTTCTAATTTCAAACGAAACCGAGATGATTGTAAAAAAGGCCTTAAGTAAACACTCAAATCCGGTTCCGTGTAATATCTGTGGCGAATTGATGAAAAATATAAGCCAAAATGCACAATAAATAAAACTTTTGATTTATTTCATTATTATTTTTTTTTACAACTTTTATTTGTATTTTATTATTTGATCACATATTGACTGATCACAAAATAAAAATTTTGATCACAAATCTTTTCTTAAAATTTTTTCTTTTAAAAAATTATCACATGTTTAGTGATCAGTGATTTGGTGATCAGTCAAGATCACATAGTCGTCATGATACCCTTGATCACATCTTTTGGTGAACTATTGTTCACAAAGTCGTCATGACCCGACCATCACTCCAACAAAATCCCTCTCACACTCTCTGGTCGTTAGTATGACATTTGAGTTGCTTTTTTGTGTATATTTATGCCTTGCATTTAGTCTACCGAAATGCATTACTTCGCATTTATCATCACACAGTCCCATACGCCAAATCTTTCTGTATTGACATACTGCATCCAGATTCTTTTTGTCTTTGCTTCTAGCTGTAATTTATCAATATATTAATTTTCTTTTACAAAATATTTTGGTCTCAACAAAATTTTTAAACCTGAGGGTACGAAATTTTTTTTAAAAAGCCTCTAAAAAGAAATTAAAGAGTTTAAATATTTGAAAATTTAGAATTTGAAATTTTTAATTTGAAAATTTGAGTATTTTTAGAAAATTTAACTAATTGTCACTTTTGAGAATTAATAAAAATATAGAGAAAAAATACTGAAAAAATGATAGTAAAATCATAGTTTGAAGATGAGTTTGTCTGTGTTACGAATTTCTTACAAAATTAAACTAAATTAATTCACCTCATTCACTTAACTTTCACGATTTTTCCTTTCATATTCTTTTACTCTTCTTTTTGAAGTTACAAATAAAATTTTTAATTTAAAGCTTCTTAAATTCTTAATTAATATATTTGGTTCTGACTATGACGTTACTATCTTTCTTACTCTTTTAATCTCATTTAAAAAAATACTTTTTTGATTTATAATTATTTTTTCCTCCACCAAACTGATTTTGAAAGATAAAACGATTGACTCTGAAAGCCAAGCTGAAATTTCAAAGATTAGCTTGAGATCAAAACATATCAATTTAATTTTAGATTGAAGATATTTTTGGTGATAATAATTATAATTCTGGCTAATTTATTCACAAGTTTCTTCAAAAATGAGTGATAAAGCATTTGAAATTTTGAAAAAAAATCAAAAAAATCATTTTTATATAAATAACGCAAAATAAAAAAAAATACATACTGAATTAAACTAATTATATTAAAGACTTTTGGAGATAAAAGTTTAAGCTCTATAAAATTTGAAGATTTTTCAGAAATTAAACAACCACGGGCGTATCAAGTGGAGATTTATTAAGTCATTTGAAAGAAAATTGTTGACGTTTTTGCTGTTCATGACAGAAAACTAATTTTTTTTATTTATTAGTTTTTTAATATTTTTCAAATTGATTTCATAAAATTCAGGATGTCTCTCTAAAACGTCGACTCATTATAGTTTGTTTATTTTTAGGTTATTTTTACAAAATTAATTTTATACCATGGTTTGATAAACAAAATTAGCCTAATGTCAATAATGTCTATTAGACTAAATAATCTTATCAGTTTCTCTTATTTTTGTAATTTTCCTTTTATTGTGTAGTGCGCTAGAATGGGCGATCTCCTAGTAGACCGCCTCCGCAAACTTGCTTACCGTAATTTATTATTACTATTATTATTATATTTTAATCTAATTCAAATTTTAAAATGGAAAATTAGAATAAAATAAATAAATTTGTAATAAATCTTTAATTTAACCAATTTATTATATGCCATAAATTTTCTGTATGAGAATTTCTTATATGCAAAAAAATATGCACTTAAAGTAAATAAAAACATTACTTTTAAAATCAAGTTCCCTTTCTAGTAGTGTTGGGAATCGACTAGGTCGACTAGAGTCGACTGAATTTTTTTCCAAGTCGAGTCGACTCGACTCCGTTAATTTTTAAGTCGAATCGAGTCGACTCGATTTTTTTCCAGTCGACTTAATAACTTTTTTATTATAAGGAATAATTTAGTTCTGTAAAATGCTCAATGTTTAAGCAACTTTGCTTAATCCGAAAATATGTGTCTGCAAAAACTCTTCAATGTACTTGCACAGTTGATTAAATACTTTTTAATGGCGTGCAA
>QEOQ01000486.1:597008-608632 GCA_010279815.1 Brachionus plicatilis
ATTAATTTTCATAATAACAATTGAATCTATATGGATGGTAGCATTCCTGATTTAGAAAAAACAAATTTAAGTCTTTAAGTGTAGACTTTAAGTGTAACAAATTTAATAAAAATATGTGCTAAAATAATTAAATTCCCCTAGATTAAAGCTTGAATGCAGACGAAATTATATTTTTTAATTGATTGTATTTTAATAAAATTAGACAACTTTTTCACACATACTTTTATTTTAAACATAAGCACTATCTTAATTTTTCAATATCAGTCAAAAAAGAAAATCATCAACTCTCGGTCAAAGTCCCAATTTAAAACGAAAAATAGATGCTTTTAGTACCCGATATCTTATGTTGTATTTGACACAATTTTATATCAATAAATATTTTCTGAAAGTTTTCAGTTTAATCTAAAAAATGAACAAATGTCAAAATATTTGGAAAAAAATCTTTAACCCTGTTCTGAAACTAAAAAATTTAAAAATTTAGTGTTTTGTCAGGAATTTTGTTCTCATCCGAGATTTTCCTTAAAATTGCACTTTTTGGGTCTAGTCGGTTAGGTGAATCATGGTTCACTATTATGGGAAAAATTCTTGTTTCGGGTGTAGTTCTCTTGATCTAAAAATTTTGGTTCAACTTTTGGTTAACAAAATAGGGTAACTAATAGTTCAAAAAACCAAAGAAAAATAATTGTTCCCATAATAGGTGAACTATGGTTCACCTAGCCGACTAGACCCATTTTTTGCATATACTAGAACCAGAAATAATTCTAAACAGACTATTAAGATTTTTTTGAAACAAATATATAAAAAAATTGTTAAAAGAAGTCAAAATTTTATTATAAATTTTTTAAGAATAATTTAAGCAGGAATCATATGTTTTTTTTTAAACTTTTTTTTAATTTGAATATCCAATTTGATTAGAATTTCGTTTAATTTCTGAATAAACATAAAAAAACGATACTTGAGTTCTTGAAGGTTATATTTATCAAACAAATCTTTTCTAAAAAACAAGATTTTCTTCTTGTAACAAAGCATGGCCAATCCACCATTTCGTCATTTGGTCTAATTCCACTAATTTAAATTTGCTCACATCTTGACAAGAAAAGCACATCTTTTACAGATGTTTACAGTTTACGATTCATGGCCAAATCTTCAAAAAAATGATTTGTCTGATGAAAATAAAGATTCTTTTAATTTAAAAACATTTAAACGCTCTATAATGGATACAAGTTTTCATAACTTTATTCATATCTATGTAAAATTAAAACTTGATAATTTTTATAGAGCTTTTTTTAATTGTATTTTTTAATTGCCTGTGAGACTGAAATTTTTTGTAATAAAAAAGATGTTTCAAATTATTATTTATTATTATTTAATTATTGAATAAAGAATATATTGTTGTAAAATAATTTTGAACTAGATTTTGATTCCTGGATAAGCAGCATTCAAAATGTCCAGCTGAAAACACTGGCGTTTATACCAGCACATCTAATTTATTGAAAATAAATTTTTTTAAAAGTTTAGGCTAAGAAATTGAAAAGATTATAGAGAAAAAATTGACAAGAAATTTATAAATACTCATGAATTCGCTCATCTTCGATATCAAATTCGGAATCTGCGGACAAAAAGTTTATTTTTTATATTTCCAAAATTTTTCCAATATTTTAGATTCTGTCCCTTTAATTATAATAATAATAATAATAATAATATATATAAGCTACAGCAAGACTAGCTTGCGGAGATGGCCTACTAGGAGGTCACCTATGGTAGCTCCTTGCACATAACACATAGAAAAGTACTGAAAAAAGAAATCCTGTTTAAATTTTTAGGTCAAAATAATGTTTACATTACGGATAGAAAAAGCTGTAAAAGAAAAATTATAAAAATAAGTGTTCGTGATTAAGATAGTTGACTAGACCGGAAGGCATCGTATCCGTTCTTGAACTTGAACTTGATATTAAAACTTTTCAATTCTAGACTATTAAAGTTGAATTAAGGCATAATTGAACACCTTAACCCTTTTAAGAAAATATTTACAGTTATAATCACAAATTTTTGTGGAAAATAAATTGAAAAATATTTAGAATATTTCAAAATATGCAATATTAACTTAAAATAATAAAATTTGCTTAATATAAATTTTTTTAAACTTTTAAATTGAATTTTTTACATTTAATAAAAATTGTTTAAAAATTCCTCAAATAGGAGCGAATAATCTGAACACTTAATTTCACCAAAAATTAATTTTTTAAATTTAAAATATATTAAGGTTAGAAAAATAGAATTAACACATACTTTAATGCGCTGAAAATAAATGAAAACTATGAAATTTTTATATCAAATTTCGCATGAGCTTACTCCATTAGTATCAAATATTCAAAAAAAATCCAGATACAAAAAATCGTTTATAAACTTTTTAAATATTGTTTTGTCACTAATACTACACTTAAAAATCTATAAAAAATAAAATTTTCAATCAACTAAATCTATACATAAAATTATCTTTTATATTAAAATCAGTAATTGGCGCGAATCCTTGAAATACATTCAATTAAGTACTAGACTTGATGCAAACTTCAAATTATAAATTTAATTAAAAATGTGAAAACATGAGTGGGTTTTATTTTTTTTTTTGAATTTTTATGATTTTAATTTTATTTTATAAAGTAGAAAAAAAATTGAATTAATTTTTATCATAGTAATTTGAAAATAATTAATAGAATTGGAATTTTAGTTGATTGAAGTAAATTTTGATTATTGAAAATTAGATGTCTTTCCTGTATTAGGAAATTAACAATTCTTTTATTTAAAAAGAATTTAAAGTGATAATTTTTTAACTAAATAATTGGTATTTTGTCATTTGAAAGATGTCAAATTCTAATTAATGACTTCATTAGTAATTCTTTTCTAAAATTAAAAAAAAAAAAAACGGTTTTTGAAATTCAAATAAATTCTCAGTAAATTTATTAATTTGGTAAGAAAAAATTGTTAGCAAATAATTTATTTTTGTCAGAAGGTTACAAAAATACAAACCTTTGATTTTTGACAGATTGAAATTGCTGGTCATTTCACAATGATCGATTTTAATAAAAAAAGTTTTAATTATTTATCATGCTACGAAATTTAAAAATTAAATGTAAAAATTTATATTCAACATTGAATGTTTAATTTATGCTTTCTCCAGGTTTAATGTATTTTTGTGCAACATGTTTAATAAGTTAATTTTGTTGCCTTAAATTTGCCAAAAATACCTAAAATGCACTCCAAATTTTATCACTAACTTAAATTAGTCAAAAATTTTGTTTGAACTTGAAAATAAAACTAAAAATGTACAATTCTGACATGGAATTTATTTTTTCTCTTAGTTTCTGAATTAAGCATTTCATATGCAAAAAGATCATAATTCAGCTAAAAATACATGACATAAATTTAAATAAAAACTTGCTTCTAAAACTACTTAATAACTACCTTTATTCAATGAAAAATAATCTGACTAATTATTTCATAACATTAACGAAAAAAATTCATAATTGTATCTAAATCAAAGTTTAAAGAATTGCATCTTTAAAAAATGAAATTCATTGATTGCAAAATTTTCATTTAAATTTTCGTCATTAAAATTAACCTTTTAAATTTTTTAATTTAATTTAAATTTAAAATAATAACTTGAAGTTTGAAAATGGAAAATATACTCGAATGTCCGATTTGCTTAGCCAGATTTGACAACAATCGAAGAACACCTCGACTATTGCCATGTAGGTATTTTTTTTTATTTACTGCAAAAATAAAATAAAAAATGAATAATTTTTTTTGATTTTTAGGCCAGCACAATATTTGTTCAGATTGTCTGCTTCAGCTCAAAGCTACATCTACGCAAAATTCTTCATTTAAGTGTCCTGAATGTAGACGTTCATTTTCATCGAATCTAGAACTCATCCCCAAATCACTTGTTATCTGTCAGCTAATGGATTTGAGCAAATCTGAAACACAAAATACACAAAAAATTGAACAATTGAGAACCAGTTTTTCCAAAGCAAATGCTTCCGGGACAGTAACAAAACCTTGGAGTGTTAAAAATTATTTAAAATCAATTTTTGATGAGATAGATTTTAATGGAGATGGTGCTTTAACTGCAAATGAGCTTCAAAATGTCCTCGAAAATGTAAATTCGAATACTAAATTTGATCCTAAGACAATACTGCTCTTGATGAAAATTCACGATCGAAATGGTGACAATGAAATTAGTTTTGATGAGTTTTACGAATTGCACAATAAATTAAACGAAGATTTGGAAACATTTTTAATTACGGACACGGACTCTAGTGGAGGAATAGATCAATATGAACTTTCTCAGCTACTTCAAACCAAAGGCTATAATTTATCTAGAAATTTTTTCATTTTTTTCTTTAACAATCTTTCTAGAATGACTGGAAAGAAAAGCATCGAATTCGATATCTACATTCGGGTGTCAGCTAGACTCGAATATCTTCTCAAATATTATCATACAAATAATTATTATTACCGTAATTTTTCAATTGAAAATTATTTGGAAAAAACCTTTTTCCAAGATTTTTGGTAATTTGTTTTAATACAGAATTTTAAGTGTATTTAAAGAACTTTCTAATTATTTTTAATTTTTTTATATCAAAAATATGCCAGACAGAGTTGGTCAAAAGTCAAAGTCAGATTTGAATTTCAATTTCAAAAGTCAAATCTGAATCGTAATTTTTTTAAAGTCATAAAATTAATGAGTAAGACACTTCAAATAATTTTATATGTTTCGCTAACTCGGAACAATTGGTTGTTAAAAAAAGCTTGAAAAAATGTCAAATGTTTAGAGTTATTTAAGATATTTCATAAAAAAATTCATAAAAATAATTGAAAAAAAATCCAGCTAAGAATTGACTTTAACTTTTGCCTTTTTTATGTTAATTTTTGACTTTTGAACAACCCTATGCCAAACTTGGCAATGTGGTTCTATTTTTTAATTTTTGTATAATTTTTTTAAATAAAAATAATTTTAATTAATACTTTGTTTATATTTTTCCGAATGCAAACTGATAAAAAGATTTATTTTAGCGAAATTTGTTTTTAAATTATTCAAAAAAAAATTTGAATAAATTTTGAAATGCTTTTTGAAAATAAGCTTTATCACAATTCATTTTTTTGTCAATTTAAAAAAAATTTTTGTAAAAATTCAACTCCTAATTCAGTTTTTTATAGGAGATTAAAATAAACACTTGCTATTTACTTTTTTAATTTTTTTTTAAAAACAGTTCTAAAATTTGACTTGTAAATTATATATTTTTCCCATTAAACTAAATTCTAATTTTCAATTTTTAGTCTTTTTAAATCGATTTGAAATTCAAGCAAATTTAATTCATTTTTTTTTAAATATTTAGTAAAAAAAATAAAATTTTTTAGTAAGGTGCATTCAAGGCAAAACTACGTCACTACTCTGGGATTCTAAATTTTTTTACATATTCGTGTTCCCCATGTATGATAACCCATGTTTGGTGGTTTTTTTATGTTTCTACCTATTTCAGGTAAAAAGTTATTTAACTTTGAAAAAAGGCGTTTTTTGATGCAAAGCAACATTAAAAACCCTTTTTTCTCCCAAAAATACTCCGATTTGTATATTTTTTTTTCATTTTCTGATTTTAAATGCCGTAAATTTTATTATTCTTATTTTATTATTATTGAAGACATAGCTGGAAACTTGAATGAAAGGGACTAAATAACTATTTTCTTAATTTATTGTTTAAAAATAAATTTTTTCTCAAAAACAGCTGCTAGTAAAAGGCAAATATCTTGGCAAGTAGGGATCATATAAAAAAAAGCTCTTCATTAGTTTGTGCGTATTGAGTAGATCTATCTACTGATATACAATATTAGATATATTCACCTGCCAACGAAGCTCGGCTCTCTTTTTTGTGAAAAAAAAGGTATAAAAGTAAAAAAAAAACAGGTAAATTAAGAATATTTTTTATTTTTAAATCAAGAATAATAAAATTTACGGCATTTGAAATCAGAAAATGAAAAAAAAAATATACAAATCGGAGTATTTTTGGGAGAAAAAAGGGTTTTTAATGTTGCTTTGCATCAAAAAACGCCTTTTTTCAAAGTTAAATAACTTTTTACCTGAAATAGGTAGAAACATAAAAAAACCACCAAACATGGGTTATCATACATGGGGAACACGAATATGTAAAAAAATTTAGAATCCCAGAGTAGTGACGTAGTTTTGCCTTAAATGCACCTTAATTTAAATCATATTTATTGAAAAAATAATTAGATGCTTAGCATTTCGATAATATCATTTTTTTTAATTTATCGTCACATGGGTAACTAAATTAAACTATTAAATTAATTAATATTTTAGATTTTAATTGTAATATTAACTAAAAGCTTTAATCTGCATCATAATGGAATCTCTAAACCCGGACACTATTTAATTTTTATATGAGATTCAATTTGTTTTACAAGACGATTTAATTATTGATGTGACAGCTTAATAATTTACTAAAAAAAGTTGGGTATTTCTTTTATTAATTTGGTGCTAATATGTTCGAAATAATATATTTCTTTAACTTATAAATAAAATTTACTTTTTGGTATTTTTTAATAAATTTGAATTATTTTATTTAAAAATTGGCGTATCACAAATAAATTAGCCATAAATTAATTTAGCGTTTATAATTATATAAAGGTTTTTAGATTAATTTTTTGTCGCAAATTTCCCAAAAAACCCAAACGCCTTGGTCAGCCAAAAAATTTAAATAAGCATTCTTAGACCAAGATTTCACACAGGCATTGATATTTATTCAAGTATTGAATTTTCCAAATTTAGATTGATTTTAAATACATCTTAATTTTGCTAATACAAATATTTAAAAACGAAAAATTTCAAAATTTGATTTAATCAAAAAAAGTATGAAAATAATCATAAAAAAAATTCAAAGCTTGACCCGTCCATACACTGAATTATCTTCATCAACAAAAAACTCATCGGATGGAGAAAGCATTCGTTTATTACTCATATATTTAGGAACATATTTATCTTGGTAATCACTCTCGTCAGTCTCTGATTCAAGTTGACTGAGAAAATTTACTTTTTTCTTTTGCAAAATTAAAGGCTTCTGATTCTCGACTAGAGACAAGCTGTTAGGACTTTTCAAAAGATGATTATTGTTAGCTTCTAAATTGAATGAATTTTCAATCAGTGCACTTTGGTTCTCGTTATTTCCACTCTGATTATTGATCATATTTGGTACCCAACTTAAATTCGAATCACTTTCTGAACCACTTGCATCATTTAATTCATTTTCAGCTCTATTAAAAGCTAATCTATACAGCACGTCTCCTAAATGCTCCCTGAGACTTTTGTAAAGATGCTTGGAATGATAATTTTTAGATTTCAAAGCGATTACACCAGATCCAATTGGAGATGACCGTCCCAGTTCAATGCCTAGACAAAAATCGGTATTTCCAAAGCGGCGAATAACACTTGAAAAAATTTTAAAAAAAAAATTTCAAATTTAAAAAGATTTCTTCAAAATTACTTAAAAGGAATAACAATAAAATTAATGGTGTTGGATTTGTTCTCCAGCACTATTTTATCATTATCTATTTTAAGTATGTAGACATCGTCGAGTGAGAATTTTTTTAACAACTGAGGACTGGTCAATTCAGGATCAATTTTTAGCGACCATAATTTGGTCTCGGATTCTTCATCATCGTCCTGATCCCCCGAAAAACTTTCTATTACTTCATCTATGTTTTGATTGATTATTTTGTTCATGGTATCGTAAATTCTGTGGTTTTCATTTTCAGTAACACCTTTGAAACGAAAGCATTTTTTTGCTTTTATTTCAATTTCCCAAGAATGGTCTTTAAATTGGGACAATTTTTCTATTTGTTTAATCTTAAAAGATTTTAATTTAATGTCATTGTCGTCATAAAGCATGAATTGATTGTTGTTTTCGTTGTTTTTATCAATAGTTAGGGCATATTTCATGAGAACAGCTGCATCCTTATTTTTAAAAATTTATTTTTTAAAATTGAAATTATTAAAAAAAAATTTGAAATTTAAAATATGGATGCTCATAAAACATCCAGATAAAAATTAAGGTCGATTCAATCGAGCTTTTTTGGTACTGTGAATTTCAAATACAAATTGACAAATAATCTTCATTTTTTAATAAATTAAAATTAAAGTTAAACCAAGATATTAGAAAAAATACTGCAACATTCTTTGTTGCACCATTTTTACCTAAAAAAATATTTCTCTAGTAAAAAATGACAAAAAATAAAGAATCAATGAAATTAAAATAAATTATTGATTTGAATTACTAAAAAAAAATTTCATTTGGGTCAAAATAGATTCAAAAAAGTATCTAGTACTTTTTATTAAATTTAATTTTAATTAATCAAAAAATTGTTTTTTTCTCTCATAACATTTTACTTTGCATTTAATTTTTTTTTCTTCAAAATATAATAATTTTAAATTTTTTATGATTAATTAAATATTTGTTTTTTATATTACTTTATTCAAAAATGTTGAAAAAATCTGCCACATTTCAAATAAAAAGTTCAAGATTATACATAATGATGTGATTAGAACAAAAATGGATTTAAATAAACTTCCCTTCTTCAAATCTGTCTAATCTTATAAATTGAACAAAAAAACTTAAATTCCGAAAAGCTTTTTAGCATTTTGCTTTAAATTTTAATTCTAAATTATATTATCTTTTCTTATTTAATAAAAAATAATATTAACTATGATTTGCTGTGGATGTAGTCTATACGGATTTTGCAAAGGCGTTTGATAAAGTTTCTCACAGGAAACTCCTACACAAGCTTAAATTTTTTGGCATTGGACAAAGAATTTTTTAGTGGATTCGTTCATTTCATCAGTTATAAAAAATTTTGATTCAGTTCTTGAGCTTCAAAACGACATTGATAAATTTTGCAAATGGTCTGAAGATTGGTCTAGTCAGCTTAATGTTGAAAAGTGTAAAGTTCTTCATATAGGCTACAGCAATAAAAAGTTTAATTACTCAATTTATTCTCAAGCACTAAATAAGTCGGATTGTGAAAAGGACTTAGGAATTTACATTCAAGATGATTTGAAATGGGACACTCAAGTAAAAAACGCAACGTCGAAAGCAAATCGTTTATTAGGAATGATAAGAAAATCGTTTAAATTCCCTACGCTCGAGTTGATTAGGTTACTATACTGTTCACTTGTCAGACTGCACTTAGAATACGCGATTAGCTCTTGGTGTCCTTATTTTGAAAAAGATGTGAATGCGCTGGAAAAAGTACAAAGAAGAGCGTCTAAATTAGTTCATGAACTGCGTCATTTAGACTACTCGGAACGACTATCAAAGTTAAAATTAACCGACTTGAAAACAAGAAGAGAACGTGGCGATTTGATTCAAATGTTTAAGATAGTTAATGGTATAGAGATTGTGAATTTTACCAACTGGATCAATTATAGTTTAAACACCAAGATGGATAATAGAAGATATGAGTTGAAAAGACACAGACAGAACCTTACACGAGAGCTAGTTAGGAGTTGTGTATTTAAGTTTTTTATTAACAGGGTTGTCAATGATTGGAATAAACTACCGGAAGAAATTATTAACTCAAGGAATACAAACAGTTTCAAAGCAAAACTTGATGTTTGGATGGCGAAACGATTTGAAGCGACTGCTATAGCTCATTAGAGCTCTGCTTGGTTGACTCCAAGCTGCAGTTTACACTACTACTACTACTACTAATTTTAAGAATTTATTTATTAAAAAAACGAAAATAAATTGATTTTTGAATGTTCTGGTAATTTAGACAGATATTTGCCTTTAAAGTTATTTTTGTCAAATGTTAGAACTTAATTATAAAAGAAAAGTTAAAAAAATTTTTTTGAAAAAATTAATTGATTCTTTTCTTTTGACTAATTAAATTATATTTTATTGGGATTCTTTTGAGATAGGACTTGGAAAACTGTTGTTGACTTTTTTAAAAGTTAAAAAGTTTAATTATTACTAAATATTTTTTTCTGTTAATAGAACATTTTTTTAAAATTAAATCATTCATTTACATTTTGTAGCATTTGTATTTTTTGCTGCATCATCCTTTCAACCAGATCACAGCATTCAGAAGTTACCAGGTGCTATAGATACTGCAGATTCCAACAAATCCATTTATAGCTATAGAAGTAATTGGCAATGGATATTTAAATACTTTTTAAAAGAATTTGAAGAATATTTTATGAAAATAAAATTAAAGGAAAAATTGGTTCTCTTTATTAATTTTAAATAATCAGTTTACAAAATGTAATTCACCCTTGATCAATCTTGCTTTCAGTTTCTTTAAATTTTTTTTAATCTTTTTAAGCTTCACGGTTGTCTTATACAAAAAAAACTTTGATACGAAAGTGCATAAAAATTCTTAGAAATTTTTTGTCAAAATTTTT
Source organism: Brachionus plicatilis (assembly GCA_010279815.1). Lineage (NCBI taxonomy): Eukaryota > Metazoa > Rotifera > Eurotatoria > Ploima > Brachionidae > Brachionus > Brachionus plicatilis. The sequence continues at coordinate 607,480 of QEOQ01000486.1, forward strand.
TTTTAAAAAATTTAATAAATGATTTTTTTTTTACTCTTTTCAGCTTCATACACAATTTTTATTAAAATTCAATTATGAAGAGAAAATTAAATGACAAAATTATCGTTGCCTTAACTCTAAATACTTAATTTCGAAAAATCAATATTAAAGAAAAGAGGAGACATTCTTACCTTTTTTTTATAGAACCATATCGTTCCTTCTAAGTACACGTCGGGCATTTTGAAGCTTTTTTCGATCTCGACCGATTTTTTTTATTTTTTATTATGTGAATAAAAATAATCGCTTTTAATTTTGATTTGATATAATGGAAAATTATATGATTTAGGAATGCTCAGACTAGCTTGCAATCTTATCAGTAAAATTAAATATTTTTATTACATTTTAAAAATTTAAATGATTCTAAATCATGATACATCAATTAAATTATCACCATAAAGGTTTTTAGCCTAATTTTCAAATTTTAATTAATTCTTTTTTTTCGAAAAAAACAATTCAGTTTGGTTTAAATGTTTTGACAATAAACTAAAAATTAGAATTTTAAAATCCATTGATAATTTTCCATTTATGCTATCTCGTGGGAAAATAAAATTTTTTTGATTTTTTTCAAATATTTTTGAATCAAAAATTATAATTGAAATAAAAAAAAATATCGATTTTAAAATTAGATTGATTATTTTATTATAATGAATATCTTGTTTAATGTGTTTTTCGATTTCTTTTTTCATTACTAAAAAAAAAATCAAATAAAAGATGCACAAATTATGTTTATTAAATTTTTTAAATTTCAAATTAAGATAATGCAGAAAAATATTGACTAAAATATTTACCTAGTTTAATTATTAATTACCTGTACATGTTTAAAATTTTCAAAATTAATTTTGAACTAATAAAATGATTATTAAAATTCAAATATCAAGATTTTTGTTATATGTTCTAGAAATAATATCAAAATTTAGAAAATATCCATGCTCTCTCTAGGCTATTATTTCATGGTACCAAGTTTTATAAAGAACCATTTTTAATCCAACCAATTTAAAAAGACATTGTTGGCTTCTTTTTATATTTTGTGAAAATAGTTAACTTAATTTAAACTCTCAAATTTTTTACCTTTCTTAGTCAAATCAGCAAGCCCTAAATTTTGAAATTATTCAGC
>QEOQ01000486.1:608763-705157 GCA_010279815.1 Brachionus plicatilis
CAAATCAGCAAGCCCCAAATTTTGAAATTATTCAGGATTCATAACTAGTCCGACATTTTTTATTTTTAAGTTTAGTCATAAAATATTCTGGATTTAATTTCCAAATCCTAAAGAAAAAACGAATAATTCAATTTTTTTTTATGTCAGGTAAATGATAATTTACCTTTTTTCTAAACATGTTTGCTCAAGTGATTAAATTTATGTTTAGTGCTTTTGAATTCCATCAATAGTTTTCACCAACAAAAAAATCGAAATTAAAATATTTTATTTATTCAAGAAAAATGAACACCACTCAAATTGAACGAAATGGTACAAAAATAGCCGAGTCCATAACCCAAGCAGAAAAAGAGGCCTTTTTCAACTCGTCTCTATTCATTTTTACTCTAATCGGAATAATTCTAGCAGTAGTTTTGGTGGTCATTGTCATTTTTATCATTCGCAAGCGAAATTCAACGCGTCAATTCAGAGATTACGAAGATTTTATTCGGGACGGAACTGAGTTCCATGACTAAAAATTCCTCCAAAGACTATCCATGCCATAATGTCAGGATAAAAATAAATTTTAATCTTTTTTAATTTGATTTATTTTTACACTCACAATAAATTTTTTTTTAAAACTCCCGATAATCAAATTTTCTTAATCATTTTTGTCCATTTAACAAAGTAAAATCATTAGTTGAAAAAAATATAAAATATTACATAATTGCTTTTTTTGTTGATATATATTTTTATTATTTTATTATGAGTTAATCAAGAAGCTTGTTTTTCTAGATTTTTTAAGTCTTTTTTTATTCTTCTCTGCATTTTTAATTTTATAGTTTTTATTAAATGATTAATATTTAAATAGAAATAAATTTTGTTCATGGTCTAAATTTTTTGACCAAAAAAATTTATTTGTTAATTCTAATTTCGAATCTTATTTATAATTTAAGTTAAAATATAAAAACTTTGTAAAAAATTGTCCAACTTTTCGGATTATAAGTTTTTTTGCTAAGGGTGAGACAATTTTACTGAAATTTTATAATTTTAACTTTAAAATGCTCCAAAATTAAATATCTGGTTTTAAATGCTTAGAGACTTGTCTAATTTTTTTTCAAAAAAGACTAAACTAAAATTATCTTGAAAAGAGTCTAAAATGATTTATAATTTTTAATACGTGAAAAGTTTATTTTTGTTTTTTTTTTTGATTTATAAAATAATTACGCAATTAAATTTTACAATTTAACATCGGTAAGTGTTAGTCAAAATAAATAACGCAATAAAGATTTTCAAAAATTTAAGTTAGAAAAAAAATTTTATTCCAATAAAATTTACAATAAGTCTCAAAGTGTTCTAATTAAAAAAAAATGTTGCATTATTAAATAATCTATTAATTGCAATTATGAATCATAAGTTAATAAAACTCATTATGTTATAACTTAGAAGCAAAATTGTACAAATCTTATTAAGAATTATCATATCTCATATTTTCATAAAATATTTAATTTTGAAAACTACAAAGAGAATTAGTCATGGATCGTCTATTTGAATGTTCTATTTGCCAAATGACCTATGACGATAACTCTAGAAAGCCAAGACTATTACCAAAATGTGATTAAAAAAAATCTTTAAAAATAAATTAAAAATAATGAAATTTAAGGTTTACACAGTTTTTGCTCTCAGTGCATTTTAAAATTGTATCAGGGACGAAACTGGCATGAGTGTCCCATTTGTCGAGCGATAAATAATGTTCCGTTTAGTAATTTACCAGTAAATAGAGATATTTTGCAATTTTATGAAGCATATCAATCAAATCTAAGCAACCAGAAAAATCAGCCAACTCCAAAACCAGAGTAATTATTCAAAAATGTATGCTAAATTATTTTAAGCTTTTTTTTCTAAAGATGGAATGAGGACAAGTTTCTCAAGGAGTTGTTTGATGAAATTGATTACAATAGAGATGGAAAAATAAATTGCCAAGAGTTGCACCAGGCCTTAAAAAAAGGCCAGCTAAATTCAGAATTCGACTTTCGCACAGCAGTTATTTTGATGGAAAAATATGACTCAAATAGAGATGGAGAAATTTCTTTGGACGAATTTTATAATTTATTTTTGAGTATCAATGATTTGTTCAACCAGTTTTTGGACCATGATGAAGACTTCAGTCAATCTATCGAACCCAATGAGTTAAAGTCTTTATTGTCAAGCAAAGGTTACCATCTTACTGACAATTTTTTTGAATTTTTGTTTAGACAATTACAGATTAAAAATAATATTGTTGCTATTACTTTTGATATCTATGTTCGTATATCGGCCCGGTTGGACTATTTGACCAACATTGGTCCAAAAAATCAACAAGAGTTCTTTGAACAATATCTCATTCAACATTTTTTTGAAAACTTTTAAATTTTTTTTCTTTATTCATTAAATTTAATCTAATTTTTAAAAGCAATTGAACAAACATTTTTATTATAATAAGCATTTGTTTTAAATGGCAAAATTTGTTTAATAATTACTCGAATTGTGAATCTTATTTTAAAAAATTTTGTCATAAATTAAAAGTTTTTAAATAATAAAATTGATCTCTAAAGCCAACTAAAATAAAAATTTTTGTATACCGTATTTCGCTAATAAGTTCAAACTGATCAAATTTAAAAAAAATTGACTTACTTAGTAATTGTGAATGAAGTTAAAATTTTCATATTTCAATAAAAATATTTTTTTACAAAAATAATAATTTTCTTTTCAAAAATTTGACTTTCATTAATATAAAAAGTTTATGAAAAATTTTTTTAGCCTTTATGACGTCTTTGCATCGTCATCAGGTTAACGAAAAATCAAAAATTTTTATAAAAAACTACGGAGATGTTTGTAAATTTCCCAAAAAATCAAATAATTACTGAATAAAGGAGTATCTTCATCATTGAAAACTCATTGGGCTCTTATTATATATAAAATCCAAGTTTGACCACCTGATCACAAAATTTACTTTAAAAAAATTTTCAGTAAAAAATATGAACACATGATCTTGAAATTGGCTATTAAAATTTACAATTTTTGTCAATTTTATTTTGAGGACCCCCACATTTAAAGTTCTCTTTATTAAGATATTAAGTTATTTGTCTCAAATATCTACAAATTTTAATAGCGGTCGGTTTTGAAATATTCAAACTTTCTTGTATATCAATCAATTTTCTCTCTTTTGCCCAATATTCAATTATTTGTAGGATACAAATAATTGATAATTTAAAAAACTCAAAATCAACGTTTTTAGCTTTTTAAAAGGGTCGATTAGAAGGAATTCATTTAAATCCATTTATTTTTGAATTGAAAAAATTTCATAAAAAAAATTAGTATCAAATTAGTATTTTAGACCACTTTTATTACATTTATCATTTGATACTAATTTTTTTATGAAATTTTTTTCAATTCAAAAATAAATGGATTTAAAAGACTATTTAAATTTTAATAGACAATTTCAAGATTATGTGTTCACGTTTTTTACTGAAGATTTTTTTAAAGTAAATTTTGTGATCAGGTGGTCAAACTTTTGACCAGACCCAAATCTGTTAACAGCATCTTTTAAAAAGCTTTACGTCAAAAAAACACGGGCTTAAAGTAAATAAAATTGGGAAGATTCGAATGATTTTTCTAATGTAAACCTTTTTTAAATCGTTTAAATTAAATGTAGGTGAAGTTTTAAAGAAAGATTTAATAGCTGGATAAGGATCACTCGATCAAATCTGTATTATAATATGACTGTAATATTCTGCTTGTCTATTGCTGGCAACTTTTTTTTCATAAAATCTTTTTTCGGAATTCTTTTTAATTAATGTTAAAAAGTTTGAGTCTTAAAATTTTAAAAAATAAATAATAAACTAGAATTGATTTTATGATTAGTTTTGGGTACCGTGAGTGGCGGCTACTAGGCCGCCAAAAGTTCATGTTGGCCGTTTTGATAGCCGCGAGGGAAAAATTCTTTTTTCTAAAACTAAATGATTTTTCTTATACTCAATATCAAATTTTAATATTTAAAAATTTTAAAAATATCAACTTTTGGCGGTCTAGTGGCCGCCACTCACGGTACCCAACACTATTTATGATTAATTAATTTATAAAGATTTAACTTTTTTTATCATGGAAGTTAAAAAAAGTCATAATTTGTAGATAAAAAATTAATAAAAACAAAGAAACAATTAATAAAAAATTTTTTTTTGAATTTTTTGTTGAAAATAAATGTATATAATAAATGAGTACCAGTGGTCAGCCACTCTTGGACAGCCTTTTTTTACCTTTTTTTGGTTTCATCTTTTAAAATAATTTTTAATGGCCAATTGATGACAACATTTACAAAACTTGAAAAAAAATTTATACTCACGGGTCTTATTTTTCTATTCAAGTTAAAATTTGTTAAAGATATATTTATATTTGGCAATTTTTGTTCAAATATTTCCAATTACCATTGACTTTGCCATTCTTACTGTCCTTGAAGTTAAAGTTTATTTAGTTTCGTTTGGAAGTAAGGTAAAATGATTTATCATATCAAAGCTAGTATCAATGAAACTAAACATTGTTGAAATCTTAATAGTTAGATTCGGATGATTTATTTTTTGTAATTTCAATAAATTTTTGTGTTCTTAAGTTTGAGCGAAAATATTATCAAACCACAAAAATAGTAAGAAATACCATATACCACACAAAATTAATATTATACCACACACAACCACAAATTAAATTTTCAATCTCACATTCAGTTTTTTTTCCACTAGTCTAGTTAGATTACCAATAATTTCTATAGAAATATAGAATATAGAAAATAGAAATGGTTATAGCAATCAAAGGTTTTGATTCATATACAGTATGTATAGAAAATTTAGAACATTTAAATTTTTTTTATGTAAGCTTTGTTTCTTGAAAGCCAAATAAAAAAAATAAAGAAGTTTTTTTTTGAAATTTATTTAAAAAAAATTTTTTTATTGGGTAAGTACAAAAACTAGCATAGAAAAAATTAAATCGAAGTAAAAAAACCGCAAAAAAAAAAGGAGTGAAATTTTTTAAATAAAAAAATGTCTAAAAAATTTAGAACATTTATTTTTTAACATTTAAATGTCCACCCTTAGCTTTAATACACATGTAGACTATATTTTTTTTTTCAATTTTATCTGTTTTTTTTAAATGGGCTTTGGAGTGTTCAGGAAATTTTTTTTGAGCAATCTTTATATCAAAAGAAAGCTAATAAAATTATCTTCAAGATGGTATAGTTAACATTATATGTAAATATATTATAATTTTAGATTTTAACTCCTTAAAATTTCTATTTAAAATCTGAGTTTGTTTTATTAAATCAGTGGTAAAATTTACTATTTTTGTGGTTAAAGTTTACTACGGTTCCTAAAGTTTTATGATTAAAAAAAATTTGTTTTTAAGTTCTAAATTTGTGGTCAGCTTTTAATTAAAAAAATGATCGTCCTAGTCAATCAAATTTTATGCTATAAAATATTTCATTGTGATGAAAAGATGTTTATTTTTTGGTTGCCGATTTTAATCTGTGCGGAATAATGAGAGTCCAGAATTGGTCAATAATTTTTAAGTCAAATCTGACTTTGAGTTGTCAGAGTCTATGTTTAAACAAATTTCATATCGAAATAAAAACTGTTTATGATATTTAGCCTTCAGAAAAATAAATTTCAAAGTAGATTAACTGAATTTTAATGATAGAACCAAATTGGAACTTCCAATCATTTACTTTTTTTTAGACAAAAATGACAAAAAAAATCTAAATGAAAAAAAGCTGTCTCTATAAAATTTTATTTTTTTTAAATTTCAGAATTTAATATTCAAAATTTTGAATTTTGAATCGATTGTAGGTTTAGCTTGCGAGACCATTCCAGTCGAATCATTAGTCAGCAAAAAAGTTTTTTGCTTAAGTTTTGACTTAAATTTGAAGACTCGGCATTTACCTGAGGTCAAATCTACTTTTCCAAAAATACATTCTAGAAAATTTCTTGCCAAAACTTATTTATATTTGCTGAATTCAATTTTTGGCTATCAAAAAATTGCGTTGCTAAAAACAAGCTTTATCTAAAAATAAAAAACATAAAAATCTCAAATGATTAATTAGATACATTAGCCTTTAATGTATTAGAGTGTGTTTCGTTTTTTAAAATTTTTATTCAAACTTAATTACCTCATTGTATCCAATGGAAGTGGTTTTACAACGACATGTGATGTTCAGATAGTGACGATTACACTTTGAAAAATTATTAAAATTAGTCATAGTTTTATAAAAGAGTAAGAAAAATGCTAAAAATTCTGCATAAAATATTATTAGTTTAAATTAAAATCCAAGAGAGAAAAATGAATTTCAAAATATCATTGCCTACAACACAAATTTCAAAATTTATTTCAGTTATTTAATAGAATAAAATCTCAATTTAATTTCATTAAAAATAAAGAGATGAATAATAATTATAACATGTATGGTTCTCAGCCTCCATATCCAAACGCACCACGACCAAACTTCAATCAACCAGGTCAAAATTTGTACCCAAATATTGCTAATTTTCCACCCCAAAATAATCAACCATATCCTGGACAGCAAGCTACCAATGCTCTTTTTTCAGGTGTCACCAACCCTTCAACTAGACCTTATGCACCAGCATCTAATCCCGGATATCCAGTCCAACCTGGATACGGATCAAACGCGCCATACTCTTCACAGCCATTTCAAAACCAGGGTTATCCATCTCAACCCACAATGCCCACCCAACCGGGCTTTGGTCCAGGACCAAACTACAATCAAAATCCAGGTTTTGGATATCCCCCTCAAAATGCTGGCTACCAAGCATACCCAAGTCAAGGATCCGGATATGGAATGAACAATAGTTGGAATGAACAAAACTATTTAAAGCAGATTTTTGATGAGATAGATCACAACAGAAATGGTCAAATATCTGTGCAGGAACTTCACGAAGCCCTGAAACGTGGCCAACCAATGTTTGATTTTGATCCATTTACTGTTCAGTATTTAATTCAAAGATATGACAATAACAGAAACAATGAAATATCTTTCCAGGAATTTTACGATTTGTTTGTTGGTTTGAATATTCAATTTAATGAATTCTTGGACATCGACCGGGACTCTAGTGGGTTTATTGACAGTCGAGAATTGGCCAGTTCCATGTACAGCAAAGGATATCAGTTTTCACCGGAAACATTTGACTATGTGGTCAATGAGATCAGCAGACGAAGTGGAAAACAGGGAATTAGCTTTGATATTTATGTTAGAGTTGCTGCAAGATTCGAAGCGCTAAGAAATGAATACAATCGAATGCCTGTCAAGAATATGCCAATGGAAATGTTTGTCAGAAGCAAATTTTTTTAAATTAAACATTTTTTTAAGTATTTTTGCCGCTTTTAAATCAAAATCGAAATGTTTTTGTAATTTAGCTTAAACATGACTTTCTAATAATTTTAATAAATACTTGAGATCATATTAGATTGTAAACGTTGTAGTTCAAAATTTAGTACCTTTGTATTTTGTATTCAAATTTTTTTATTAGTAAATAAATGATAAAACAGGTGGTGTATTAAATCATAGAAGAAAATACTCAATAGAATTGAAAACTCATTGAAAAAATCATAGAACACTAATTTAATAAAAAGAATTATCTTGTGCAGATAATTTTATTTAAAAAAAGTAGATAAAAAAATTAAATTCTTAGGCCTCAGCCTAAGAGTTTGATTCTTTTTATTTATTTATTTATTTATTGATAAGTTCTAAGTCACATTGATAAAATGAAAAAAAAAATTAAAATGTAAATCAAAAAGTGGTGAACTATCAAAATAGAGAAAGTCATCATAGAGAATATACAAAAGAGAGAAAAAAATAGAGAAAAATTAAAATAGAGAAAAATCATCAAAGTTTCAATTTCAATTTCATTAATCAATAGTTTAAATTTAATATGGAGTCTGATTTGTTAATGTTTTTTGCTGGTAATCTATTAAAGTCAATGACATTAAAAGTTAAAAAAAAAAGAAGAAAAGATAAAACGACAAGTTTTGGATTATAATAAAAACAATTTAGATTTATTTATTCGTGACTTTGCTAATTTGCTAATTGATTAATTTTTGTCGCTATTTTTTTCTCTAAAATAAAAAATTCTCTAAAAAGTTTTTTCTCTATTATGAACGTTTACCTAAAAAGTTATTCGTATTTGAATTTTAGAAAATAGAATTGATTAATAATTTAATTATTGAAATTTACAATACACTAAATGCTAAAAAGAAACTTTTAATAAATGGAACATGGTACCAGTAAATAAGATCACTCCTTTTTTCTAAACTTTGACTTATTTTGTGTGTGACAAACTTCACTGAGTCTACAAGACCAGAGTTGGTATTCTTAAAACTGAACTCATTATTACCAATTGTACTCAAATCCTTCAACATTAGATGCGAATTCCTCTAATTTTTATGTTTGTATGCAAAATTTTACCCAAGCTAGACATAGGTAGATTTGTAAAAATTCTATCTTTAATAGACAATTAAAATTTAAAAATTTCCTTTAATTAGAGATTATTTCAGAACCCTTTTTTTCAGTTTCTGTAAAATTGATTATAATATTGTATTTTTTGGGGTAGTCAGACCTTTCCGCCAAAGTCACTTCCGATAGATCGTTTCCGACAATTTTAACTAAATAAAATAAAAAAATTTATTTTTTAAATTTAAATTAAATATAAGGTTAGATAAAAGAAGCCCGGTGTGGAGCCCTAGTTTAGGGTTTCGGGTATGTACTAAATTACAAAACTGTGTAAATACGAGTTGCCTAGATTATCGTAGATTTATGAATCAAGATTTGGGTATTACGATAGCCTTGTGTCCTGTGTGATATTAATCCTAAAACTAAATTTCATAATTTTAATTTTTAAAAATTAATTTTGTTTTTTCATTTGGTAAAAAGTATCGGAACTGACTTTGTCGAAAAGATCTGCAAGCTTTACCGATAGAACAAAGTTATTCTATCAATAAAGTAATATTTTCTATCTTTTTTACATCGGGTTAAAAAATTATTATTATTATCTTAATAAATTTAATAATAAATTTATTTCAATTTTTCTAAAATCTTTAAACATTAAAAAATTAATTTCTATCTTTTCTCGAATTAAAAAATTTATTTACATGAGATTGCAGATCAAGTTTTTTTTATAAGACGAAAATATTTACTTTCAAAAAGAAAGTCAAATAAATAACCAGTGGTCACAAAATTGGTCGGTCCCAAAAAATATTCGTACCAATTTATTTTAAAATATTGAGAATCATTGATAGTTATAAATAAAAATGACTAATAATCTTCTAATAACCAAAAAAATTGTGAGAGAAATATATTTTTTAATTTGCTTTTTATAAATAAACTCATCCCATTTTAACTTTTAAATAAGTTTTACCATTTTTGTTAATATGAGTCTCAATTTTAATAGATTAAAGGATCCAATAAGTGGTTTTAAGTAATGTCTTTTCATTAAGGAGGCATTTTTTTTAAGTAGCTTTCAATAAGGTTTAGTAAAAGAACCACCTTTATTTTTATTTTAATAAACAATCTTAGAAAATTATTTGATCATGAAAGTTGCAAAAAATTCCTGAAAACTACCACGATATAATCTCAGGAAGAATTCTGAAAATTCTTCACAACTTTTCGGCCTAAAAAAAATCAGAATTAAAACAAATTAATTTTTTTTAAAGACCATATATGTTTTTAATTAAACAAGAGAATAAAGAACCAAAAGTTGGTCAAAAGTCAAAGTCAAATTTGACTTTTAACTTGTAAAATATTTTAATCAAAGTCAAAGTTAAACTTTAATTAGGACTTTTGAAATTTTGATTTATTTCAAAATGAATAAATAAATGTTTTTCAAATTAAAAAAAAATTAAATTTGCTTGATAATTAGAAGTGAATTATTCTTCAAATAAGAAAAAAACATAATTTTAGTTTTTAGTAGTTCTTTTAATTTTATTTAACAATATAAATTGTGAAATATAAATTAATTCAAAAATAATATTTAAAGAGTCAAAGTCGACTTTGATTAGTAAAATAAATTAAAAAAGTCAAAGTCAGGTCAAGTTACATCATCTTGCAAAAGATAAAAAAGACGAAAAGAGACTGAACATAGATTTAGTTTTCTTATGACACGAAAAAAAGCAAAACTATGGCTCAGTGTAACATTTATTCAAAAGTAATTGCAATTGAAAGTGGATCTCCCGCTAAGGTGGCCAAACATTTAGCTAAAGCCCATTATATATCCAAAAATTCTACAGACGAATATTAAATTTTAACTTTTTGATAATTTTTTACAACACCCAGTTAATAATCTATACAAAAATTTTTTTTGATGAATTTTTTTGTAAATGGGTACTCAAATAAACAATTATTTTATTTAATATTTCATAAACGATAGTTTCGAAATTTTATTTTTGATCAAATCAAATTTTTCAAGTTTATAGGAACAAAATTTCAAATTTTAAAAATTTAAAGTTTTTATTTTTCAAATCGAATTAATATTTCAAATTTTTTTCTAGTCAAATCAAAACTTAATCCAGAAATATTCAAAAAAAATTTCAATCCTAAAAATTTTTAAAATTTGGCATCAATGTTATTCGAAAAAAAAAGCACTGGTTTAAAAACAGACTTTAAATTAAATGGTTCTACAATTCCTAAAGTACAAAGTTTTATTTATCTAGGCCTACCTATTGGAAATCAGAAATCAATAAATGATTTCGTGGAAAATAAGATGAAAAAGGTTGAAAAGAGTTTTTACTCTCTAAATAGTGTTGGATGCAAACCAAAGCTAATGAAGCCAGAAACTATAGCTTTCTTATACAAACAGTTCTCTCAATCAATCTTTAGATATCATTTAGATAATATCTTTATAAATGAAAAGAGTTTAAAGGAATTTGATATACGGCAAAATATTTTAATAAAACGATTTATTGGACTCAGTAAATTTACAAAAACAAAACCTTTGAACAAAGCACTAAAATTGGAGTCAATTAGACAAATTTATTATAAGCATAAAATATTCTTTGTCAAACAAATTTTAAATAACAAATTATGTAAAAACGTATTTGAGTTTTTAAGAAAAGATTACAAGATATTTGATAGAGAGAATACGTCTTTTATTAAACAGTTATCAAAAGTAGAAGATCTGACTCATATAAATTGCACTGAATATGATTTAGCATTCAATGTTATTTTGATTGAATGGTGCCTTGAATGTAACAACAATGGACTAACCGACTCGATAAAATACTATTTTTATTTAATAGAATATTGTATGATGAATAATCTTAATCATTTTTTTGTATATAACAAACTTAATTTTTTACTTAATTGTAAAATGGATATTTAATTTTCATTTAATTTTCTATTAATTTTTATTTCAATTTGTCCATGGGACTTAAACTTTAATTAAATAAATAAATAAATAAATAAAAAATTTTTAAAAATATCGAAATATTGAATTAATACATTCATTCTGTGTTGTTATAAAAATTGTGTGCTAACCTGGAATTTTAGTGTGCGTTAATCATACTCATATATGTGGTGCTAAAATATTACCACCAAATAATTAAAATCCTTTTTTGAAAATATAAAAACAGAATTATGAAACGAAAAAATTAGGAAAAAAAATTTTAATGCCAATTTCCGAATTCTTTAGACTTTTTTAAATTATGTCACTACATCATGATCTTTTTTATCAAGGATAAATACGTATAATATTTTCAAATCTTTTGGAATGTAATTAATTAACTAACTCTATTAAATAATGATCGTTATCAATTATGTATTAAGACACAAATAAAGATATTTAGTTGGAGGTAAATAAATAAATTTAAAAATTTTCTTTCGTTTCTAGTATTTCAAGTATTTTGACACTTTCAAATTGGATATTTTTTTTTGACAAAAGAAAATTACACCTTTATTTGAATATTTTGAAAATCCTGGATCATGTTATTAAAAATTTAAATTTTAAATTTTAAATTGATTTCTGAAACTGCTGCTAAAACTTAAAATTTTAAATAATAAAAGAAATCGATTCCTAAATTTTTTTTAAAATAAATGTTTCAAGTTAATGTTATTTTATCTTAAATAAATCAAATTTAAGATTGATGTTTATAATTTAAAAAAATAAAATAAGCTCTGAAATCCTATTCCCAATATTTAGTTGAATTAAGAATCTAGCTTAAATTACTATTTTGACAAACAAAGCGCTTATAAAAGCCAGAAGAAAACTCGTAAAGTATGCCAAGTTTAAGATGATAAAATTGATAATTTTCTCAATTATTGTGACCATTGCAAAAGCACAGCAACCCTTGTACGCCCAATGCGGAGGCACTGGATGGACAGGAAGTACAGTCTGTGCTTCTGGCTTGAGTTGTCAGTTTGTGAATATATGGTACTCACAATGTTTACCAGGTATCTAAAATTAAATGCATCAAGCTAAGTTAGAATAAAAATCTTTAAAAAAATTATTTTATTAAAAGAAAATTTTAAAAATATGCTTTTACTGGAAGGTCTAATGACTCTATCAGACTTCCAAAATCTTTCTGGGAGTTTTCGGATTCAAACAAAAAAATTTCAAAAAATAACTTTATTGGGACAGGAAGTCCGAATCCAAAAACTTCACAAAGTTATTAACTGTTTTAAAAAAATTAATATATTCTGTCTCAATTCTTTTTATATGAAAACCAGGAAGAAAAAACGCTGAAAAGAACGCCGGTTAACGCTGGTAAAACGGGTTTTTTTCAGCGTTTTTTAGCGTTAGTTTCATGCTGTAGAACGCTGCTAAAAATCGATTCAATAGGATTCAGATGGTTTATTGAATTTCTTAATCAGTTATAAAATATGATTCAAATAGCTGCTGAAAGCCCTAGTGTAAATCCTTTCATTGTTGTTAAAAAATTTACGATAATTTTAAGACTAACACTGTGAAAATTATATTGAGTAGTATCATTAAATAAAAATTAAAATATTTTTTCGATTAAACTTGACTTTTCTTTTTAGATATTTTAAAGATAAAGCTTTGATTAAAATAAAATAAGTTCTGATAAAACTATTAATTTTTGTAAATTAATTCTTTATTCTTTTGGACATTTTTAACTTTCTAATTGTAAGCGTATTTTAGCTAAGATTTAGACACATTTGATTTTTGAAATAGTAAGAATATGAAAAAAAAATGAGATAATGTATTTGCTCGATTTTTACAACATATCGTTTTACATCGAATACTGGTTTTCAAAATAGACATTTTCGACTAAAACGACATATCTTTTTACCATTTTGAAAACCAGTGTTCGATAAGAAACGACCTTTCGTTATTTCCAAATACCCATATACAAATTTAAGGTGATTTTTTTTTATTTGTTTATCTGTGTCGAGATCAAGCTCCTTTGGATTAAATAAAAATTAAAAAATTTTAAAGTTTAAATTTTTTTAAATTTAAATTATAACTTAAAAGTCGTGACACATGGGCAGTTCAAAATTATCTAAAAACCTTTTTTTCATCTCTCATGCAATTTAAATATGTTTAATACAATTAAAAAAGATTCAGCTAAATATTTAGAATTTACTACTGAATCACCATAAATGATTTTAATGTGACAGATGCTAACCTTAAATAAAGAATTTATGTTATTAAATTATTATAAAAAAAATTAACTAATTTGTGAAGTCAAAAAAGTTCTATTTATTCAAGTTGATCAAAAAATTTGTCAAATGTATTTTTTTAATTATTTAAAAAAATGAAATATAAATCTTAAAGCTTTGTTTTAGAAAAAAATTATTTTTGAAAATAAAAATGCTCACGAAGAACGACGTTCTTTGAGAGTTCTTTTTTTTTATAAAAAAAATTTAAATAAAAATGTAAATGTTAGTTTCTAATTGATCAAAACAGGCTTTTTTTGAGACGTCTTCTAAATTAATAAAAACTTCTCTTTTCAAAATAGGAGACAATACTGGAACAACTCAAGCACCAACACTGCCACCAAGTTCAGGAGATGGATTCCCTGGCTCTAATTTCAAACATGGAATTGCTTTCGATGGTGTTTTTAATGATAATTACTATAAAAAATATGACTATATTTCTATATGGATCAATTCTCCATGGGCCGATGACTCATCAAACACAAATTTCAATCCATACTGGCATGGCGAAATGGTCAAAAAGTGCAAGCAGTTCGGAAAAATACCACTATTCTATGCTTATGTAATTGCATTTGAAGCCAGAGCTAAATTCGGATTCCAGGATTGTGATGTGCATCCAACTAACAACTTGTGTCACAACGGTGCCAATTTTATTAGAAACAACCGTGCGCTGTTAGTCAGTCGGTATGCTCATCAAGCTAGTGAAATAGCCTCAGCTTTGGGTGAAAGAAACGCTCAATGCATTTTTGTCATTGAACCAGATCTATGGCAATATTATGGAGATCAAACTCAATCAGGTGGTCCATTGACTGGCGAATACATGAGAGCCTTGTTCGACGATTTTGGCAAGGAAATTAGAAAGCAATTGCCTAATGCCAAAATTTCCTGGGATTTAAGTGCATGGATAGGCTATGACGGAATGACCAAATGGTGGAGCTATTTCAAAACATCGTCATATATTGATTTTGTTCATACCAGTGGTGGTCAAGTAATTGAATTAGATTGGAAAAATTATAAAATAGAAGAATATTTTTAAAATTAATTCAAAGGGTCGTGCTGGCTCAGCTGAATACAAGCCAGGTGAATTGAAGTGGTCAGACTTTTCGAGAATAACTGGCAAAAGAATAATTGCTGATTGCGGTATGCTTCTTCGAAATTGTGAGAATTGTATTTTTAAGTTTTTTTGTTGTTGACATTAACAGGTTATGGAGTTGGAGGTGGTTTGTCCGACAATTGTGGTGCTTGGGATCTCAATAACAAGAAAGCTAGAATGGCCGATGGTGTTGTTGCATTAACTGGAGCTCAAGGTGCTTCTCAGCAAGAACCTAACCTTGACAGGCTACCACTTCCATAGGTTTAATAATTTACAATCAATTCATTTCAAGATACAAATGGATTTTTTTTGAAAATAAGTTTTATTAAATATGTCGGATATACTTATGATTTAAAAAAAACTAAATTAACAAAAAAAAAGAAAAAAAATTCTATTTTTTACAATAAATTATTTAATGTCAACCAAATATTTTTTTTTAAAGTCAAGATATATTAACGACTTAAGTAATATTATTATTAATTTATTCTATTTTAAGTATTTATATTAACTCTGCAATTTAGTTTTTATGATTTTCAAAGTCTTGATTTGATTAAATTTTATCCAAGTAATGGTCAATTAGCTTTTTATAATAATTAGGCTTTAAATAGCTTGGCTGCTTCTTAATAAAGTTGACAATGATTTTTGCAAAGAGGCTATTTACCAAGTAATAATAAAATTTGTTTGCAGGAAAAAAATGACGAATTTTTTTTTATGGATGGTATTTTTTTTTAATTTAATTTTTCAACAATTTATTCAATTAATTTTATGATGTTATTTTTTTTTGTTCTCATCATGAATGATGCATTAGGAATTGATCTTTTCTGATTTCTTTCTTCTAATAATTTTTTTTTATTTTATTTAATTTATTTTAAAAAAAAATTTTAAGCCTCATAAGCAAGTTGAAAAATAAAAAAAATCTGATTTACAAATCACATTAAGTTTCATAAATAATTAATCCATTTAAAATTTTATAAAAATTTTACAGTCTAGATAATTACCTGTATTGCACAAATAATTAATTTTGTTCAAAATAATTAGTTTATGTCAACAAAAAAAATTCTTTTTTTTGAAACAAAATTTCTTCCAATTTCTTAGCTAATTAGAATAAAAACTTAACTTTGCACCAAAATAATTAGTGCTCCAAAAGTAAAGGCAGGTCGAAAAGATATTGAAAAAAAAAATTTCGGTTAAATAATAAAATATTTAGACAAATTTTTATTAATTTGGACATAAACTAATTATTTTTGGTTATTTACTTATGGAAAAATTATTAAATTTTTAATTTTATTAAAGTCCGGACTTAGACTTTAATTTGGGACCCATAAACAACTCTGAAGAATAGATTGAAATTCATTTCTTTTTTTAAAAAAGGATTTCTAAATTAACACTTAAACTTAGTTAATGTTTTTTGTCAATTAAAAAAATTTTAAGACTCACCATATTTATTTTAATAATTAAAAGTCAAATTACAAAATTATTTTTAAAGAAAAAAATTTTTTGTTCAAATAATTAACTAACAAGATTATAATGATAAAAGACATGATCAATTGGTCACAAATTGACCAGCTCTTTTTAAAATCAATTTTAAATTTTTTTTCTCTTTATTTGTCGTTTGTTAAACAAATAAACTTACTTCAATTAAGTTAAGTTAGAAGTGGGCAAAAAAGCGATCGCAAAACTTAATCATTTTTCAAGACAAAATTAAGTGAGAAAACTGTTTGAAAAATTTTATCGCCAATAGAAATAAAAAAAATTTATTTGATTCATAAAATTTTGAAAAAAGCAAGAATCGACTCAAAAGAAAAAAAGGTGCTAAAATGACCACACTAGGAAATTTGTACTCAAAAAATATCATGATAAGACTTACCAATTCCAAGTCAAGCGAAGATAAATTCAAATTGATTCACATAACAGTTGACTATCAAATAACGGGAACACTGCAATCGCATAAAACAGAATTGATCATTAAGCTAACTGATGAGAATGATCCATTTTTTCTCTACTCACTTTATATGACTGAAGAGGACTTTCAGACACTGAAGCACCAACAGGGCCTTCTTGTCGACTTTAGCTCATTTGGCCAGCGTTTTATCGATCTTCTATACGCTTGTGAAAAAGACGTCCATTCGGATAATCCAAAATTTCAATTGCAACTATTTACCAAAGAGCCCCTGCCTTTCGACCATACCAACGCCAACTTGAATATTATTGAAATAAATCCATTCAAGCATTTAGTTCATTTATCTCTTTCTTTCATGCCTGGAAATGATTCTGATGTTAAAAAATATTTGGCAACATGTCTTAAAAGCCTGAAGGAAGAATACAATAAGCTATCGAAATGCTTCGACGATACAAAATCACAGCTAAATCAAAAATTAGAATCAACTCAACAAGTAATTTTATTTTGACAATTTAAAAAAAATTTCCGTTTTTTTCATTATTTTTTAATTTTAAAAAATGAGTATTCCTCACTCGAGTAGCTTTATTAGACTGTAAAATTTTATCAAGTATTGAAATTATCTATTAATTTTAAAAAAATATTTTGTTTAATTCAGTACAAAGAAATGGAACAGCAAAATAATATTTTTTTAAAAATTGTGGACATTTTACAACAATTTTTCAACTTATTTAATTTAAGTACATTTACAGACTTATACTTTACTTTTAGAAAAATTTTTGTAATATTTAATTTATTAATTATTTCAGAGAAAAGTTTAATCTGAATAGTTCAATAATGAAATTAAAGTTAAGTTATTAAGAAAATAAAAAACGAATTTTCATGTGTGGACATTTTACAACAGATTAGAATAGATTTCGATAATTTTTTCTTAAATTTCGTCTTCACAAAAAAAATTCCAAAATATTCTAAATATTTCTTAAGGTGAAGTATAAGTCTGTAAATGTACTTAAATTAAATAAGTTGAAAAATTATTGTAAAATGTCCACAATTTTTAAAAAAATATTATTTTGCTGTTCCATTTATTTGTACTGAATTTAACAAAATATTTTTTTAAAAATTAACTAGCGATTTAAATTAATAGATAATTTTGATACTTGATAAAATTGTACAGTAAAAATTTTAAAGCTACTTAAGTGAAGAATGCTCACTTTTTGAAATTAAGAGCAATAAGAATAATGAATAAAAATAATTAATTTGTGCTGTTCCATTTTTTTGCTCTGAATTTTTCACTAAATCATATTTTAAAAAATTGAAATTTGAAATTCATGTAATTATCTTCGAGTCTACCTTTTTTTTGTTGAAAATATGGCATTTTTTTAAATTAGATTGTATATTGGGATTGATTTTAATACAAGGCCAAGAATAAGATTCCTAAAATTTTGAAAAATAAAGAGGACAGTAAAATTCATTTCAAGATTTATTTGTTTTTCAAAACCTTTTTTTAACCTTTGTATCATTTTTCCATCCAAAGATTTAGTTGCACGAAAGTTGGAAAAAAATTTTTAAACGAAAAATTCATAAATTTGAAAACATTTTAATATAAATACAAAAATTTAATTCATTATTGCATCGCATAAATATAAATTTGTTAAAAAATAATAATAAATTAAACAAAATTTTAACACATTTTTAAATCTGTCAGATTCTGTTAAATTATTCGATTCTATTTGATTCAATCAAATTCAAATCTCTGGTCTCTGTGAAACAAAAACTGTGAAAAAAATCTAAAAAAATAACTAATTATTGTCTGATATTCATATAAGATAATACAGGAAGGCATCTAAATACTTTTCAGCATCTTTTTAGAAATTACTACATCAATGTGATCTGATCTGCTCAAAAAAAATTATTTTATTTTGATTAAAAATTATCCAAGTTTAAGATATAAAATTCTCTGAATTTTATTTTGATTCACAAAAATTTCTAATTAAACTAGGGTCTCCCTTTTCAACACAAAAAAATAACCATTCAACACAATTTCAAAACGCTCAGCACAAAATGATTTCTTCTCAACAAAAAAAATAATTTTGAAAAAAATACTTTTAGCACAAAAATTAAAAATAAAATAAATGCATTCAATACAAAAATGGCTTGTTGGGAAAATTTAAAAAAAAATTTTTTCAAGATCTTATTTATTCAAGAACTGTTATAAAGTTGAGAGTTCTTTTCTTTCTTCGGAATTTACCTAATTTCCACTTATAAATATCATTAAATAAAATTTAAAATTAAAAAAAATTTATTTTATTAAAATATTTTTGTGTTGAAAAAAAAATTTCCTTTAAGAATTATTTTCAAACACAATTTTTTTGTGATAATTTTTTTTTTTTAAATATAATTTTTTGTGCTGAGAACAAATCGAATTGTGTTGAATGTTTTTTTCATTGTGCTAATCAGAAATTGATTGCGCTGAAATAATACTCTCATTAAACTATTTCAATGTAACCCTCTTGATAAATTTAGTACTAAATAAATTTAAATTTTTTTAAAATAATTTTAGCAATTGAATCAAAAATCAATTGAGTTGGACAAGTTAAAGGTAGAAAATGAATCACAATCTGAGCGGCTAATGGCCAAACACATGCAAGAGTTGAGTTTTGAAAGAGACAAAGCCATTCAAAATCAATATAGTCTTCAGCAAAAGTATGAAAAAGAAAAGAAAGATTTAGAAATGAACTTGATGAAGACGATTAAGCAACTTGAACAGCGTCTATTCGACCTGGAAACAACCAACAAAGACTTGTACGAAAAAAAATTTAAATCTGAAGCTCAGATCCAAGAGATAACCATTAAGCATTCCACTCTATTTGACGAATACAACTCTTTAAAGCTGGAATTGAGCACTTTGCGAAAAGAAAACTCCAATTTAGACTCAGAAATGCACTCGAATGAAAAGCTAATCAACCAGCTCAAAAGTCGAAATTCTTCTCTGGAACAAGAGCTAAAAGAAAAAAAGGACTTGTTGGCCAAAAGTCAAGAAATGTTGAGCGAAGAGCAGGAACAGCGCAGAAAATTCGAGGAGTCGCTCAGAGAAAAAAACTCTGAAGTAAAGAAAAAGCAAAGCGAAATAAACCACTACGTGGACGAATTCAAAAAAGGAAATGAGGTGGTCAACAAGCTTCAGGAAAGAGAGAAAACATTGGTAAGTCAAATAAAGTTGAAGACAAGAATTTTGACCGAACAGGAAAAAGTGGTCAAAGAAAAAGAAAAAGAAATTGGTGATTTAAAATCTCAAATGAAGGAAATCAATTCCAAATTTGATGAAACCAATAAAGAAAATAAAGAGCTAAGGGATACTGTTGGCAAAAAAACATCTGAACTGGAAGAAGCGGCTAAATTGCTCAAACGTGATGAAAATATAATCAGTTGGCTGAACAAACAATTGACCGAGAATAACATCGGTGGCACTATGCATTCATCCAAAACTAATACATATGATTCAGGGCAGTTCCGACCATACGGGACCATAAACCCAGGCAATTCAACTAATAATTTGATATCATGTTCAGTGAGCTCTATGACCACGGGTCTTAATCAAGACCAAAATTCATCAAAGGCTGGTAAGACTACAATTGGCGAGAGATTCTATTCTGTGTCACAAAATCAAATTGGTCTTAATAGTCGAGCTGCTTCGAATGGTTCACAAATGAACAATAATGAAATGTATTTTTATTATTTTAGAGTGCTGCTATGATACGGTTAATGTATCATGATTTTGTTTAATTTAAGAAAAATTGAAAAAAAAAACTAAATTTTATTGACTTTTTGACTAAAATTGACGTAAATTTTAGTAAAAAAAGGAAAAAAGAATCAAAAAAGTAATTATTAATTTATTTTAAACCAGAGTTGTTTAAAAGTCCCAAAAAAAAGTCCAAGTCCAGAATTTTTTTATTTTTAATTTGCTAGATCAGGCTTCATATCAAAAAATTTATATATATTTATTTATATATTTTTATATAATTTATATCCTGGGTTGTCTAATGCAATAGATTTGCCATTTATCAGAATTTTGTTGCAATTTTAGCATAAATTTCTTCTTCGGTATTCAAAATTTTAAAGCCTAGACCTGCACTTTTGAATAAAAATTTTAAAAAAAAGTCCGGACTTGGAACTTTTAAACAACTCTGATTTTAACAGAATAAAAAAAAAAATTTTTGGCATGACAAAACTATAAAACAGGTAAAAGATATCTTATTTTAATTAATGGCTTTAATGCTATTAGATGTTATTAGCTTTGTTCCAAGCTTCTGAATGTGTTAGTTTAATATTTAATTCAATTTGGTTAAATTAAATTTATTAATTAATTAATCTTATATGCTTTTTTTCTAATTACTTTTGTTTGTGCTCTTATTTTTACCAAAAACAACTCAAATTAACGTGATTTAAGTAACTATCCTCTTTCTCTGAAATTAAAAAATTTAATTTTCTTAAAAATTGAAAATTTTTTTATTTTTAAAAAATATTTTCTTTAAATTATTGTTAAGAAATAGAACAGTAAGAATGATTTTTTTTCAAAAAGTTAAAAATGATTCCAACCTTTAGAAGAAAAATTTTTATCGTATTGTGGCAGCACTGTAATAAAAAAAATTAGTTAAAATTTGAATTTTGATTAAGGGACTCGTTGCCTATGGGAATAAGACAAATGGATCTTAATAAATCGTCTTCAATTACGGCCAAATTGGATCCCAAATACTTTCAAAGTCATTCTCCACAAGCTCCTGCAAGTCCGGCAGACACATATAATGAAAATTTAAACTTTAAAATGAGCAATTTTAAACCAGCATCTTATGGATTAGGAAAAAATGTGGTTCAATCTAACGAAAGTGATTCATATTCTCCCAAAAACTCAAACCACAAATACAACACATTGAGTTCTGATCAAGCGTCAAATGGTTTGAAGTCTAATCCATCCCTTGCCTCTGCCTATTTTCCGACTAATTGAAATTTTGCATCTAATTTTTATCATCAGACTAGAATTTTATATTTATATTCGTACATATTTACTTTTTATTTGGCAATTTTTTTATTTAATTATTCAATAAATTTTTTTCAGAAATCAACATGCCAAATTTTCATTTAATTTTTTTCAATTTTCAATTTTAAAGGTTAATCTACAGACTATTGTCCTTGTATATAATGAAGGATTAATACTTCATTTATTGAAAAAACTTCTGTAATCTCGCGTAAAATACTCCAGGGTTTAACAACGAAAATTATTTTTTTTTCCTGGCATTAGACATGCGTTTTGCATTATTTTCAAATATAGTTTTAAGGCCGGATAAAACGTGTAAGGTTTCGAAGAAACATATAAAAAGTGAATCAAGCATAAAGATAATTACATATTTTTAAATTGTTATCAACAACACAAATTTTTTTTTCATAAATTTTAATAAAACATAAATTATTTTTGGAAGAATTTAAAAAAAACACGAAGTCAATAAGGAAAAAAGTCAATTAAAACATTAGAAAAGTGAAATTATGAAAAAAGTATTTATGTTCGACCTCAGAATAAACTTTGTTCACAAAAATCCATTTAAGTTATGTTTACTTTTCTGAAATAATAATATTTAACTTTATGTTTTGGCTAACTTTTTTAGAGATTCTTATTCAAAAATTTTTGTTTATGTCGTTGTTTTTTAGATTCACATTTTAAATATTTTTCTTAATCTTCCTCCGAATAAAACTGAGATTTCTATTTTGGGGTCTCATTAAATGTGCAAATTTTTTTTTTTTCAAAAAAAATTAATCTAAATTTTTATTCGAAAAAATTACATTTTATTAGGAATTTTTCTACCCCTCTTTTTAGGAATTTACATCTATAGCTCTATATCTGGAGTTGACCTCTTATTTGACAGGAAAAAAAAGAATTTTCGTTTTTAAATCCAGAAGTTTTTTACGCTAAATTACGGTATTTGAAACTTATACAAATTTTAAAAAATTAAAAAATCATCAATCAAAGTTTTAGTTTAACTTTATTTACTTTTATATCAAAATTTTTTAAAATTTAGATGATTCTTTTCAAAATTGATCTCTTGATCACTAAGCTTTAATAAATTTCTTGTAAAAATATTCAAATTGTTATCTTTTTTGATTGTTTTTGATATCGGATCAATTAGATTTCCATAATTCTAAATAATTTTGCAGATTTTCCAAGCTTTGTACGTCTTAGAATACACTAACTTACAAACACACTAAAAGTTGAGAATCTATCAAACATGAAGAATGAAAATCATATCAAAATAATTTTAAATATAAGAATTAAAGTTCTTATTTAAATTTCTATAATTATTCGTATTTTTAATTTTTTTAATTAAAATTAATTTCAAATGATATTTTGTTTTCAGGATAAAAAGCGGGTAAATTTTGCAGGATTATTTTACACGAGACAAACTACTCATTTTGATTTTTCAATTGAATTTTTAAATTTTTATTCAATTTTAAAATTATAAATAATGAACTTAAGCTTAGCGCGGGTCAACAAATTATTTCGGAAACCTATAAAAGTCAATTTTTTAGTGGAATTAAGAAATAATTTTGTTCGACTACCCCCCTCAAAGGTTAGAACTAAAATTATAAAAATAAAAATAAATTGTATCCTTTCAGTTCTTATTTAAATTTTGACCTGCGCGAACCTTAGCTGGCAAATCAATAAAGAAGCCACAAAATATTGATATAAAATTTGAAAATTTTTAAACAACTGATTCATATCCTGGTACTAAGGACGAAGATGAACATATTTCAAAAAAAGCAAAAATATGGTTTCTGTATTTTACATTAAAAAATAGAATGGCTTCAAAAAAATGGATTCCATAATAGTTCATTTTTTTACTAGATCCTTATTTTTAGATAATTTTCTGCTTTCCTTGAATTAAAATTACATTTTGAATAGATTTATCCATATTTTTTTGAATTTTTTATCATTTATATAAAATCAGTCAAACGACTCGTTTTAGTGCTTCTAGTGGTAAACAAAATAAAATTTAAAAATATTTTATTAATTTTTATTATTGATGGGTCATAATTGGGGCTAAATTTTAGATAATAAATTTTTATTCAACTTTGTTTTTAACTTAAATTTTAAATAAATATTTTTATTTTTTTTCTATTTTTTTTAATTAAATTAGCCGAACAAAGATTTAAATATTTCGATCGGATTAAAAAAAACAATTGTATTTTTCCGAGTAAAAACAAAAAGAATAGAAATTTAGCTTTTTCTGAATTTCATTAATTGTTTCTACACTGGATATGAGCCCGTTGTGTTTACGAACCAGAAGAGGTTCCTGATCATTTCTAGAAGTTTTTTTAGTAATTGCA
The DNA here is from genome assembly GCA_010279815.1 of Brachionus plicatilis. Lineage (NCBI taxonomy): Eukaryota > Metazoa > Rotifera > Eurotatoria > Ploima > Brachionidae > Brachionus > Brachionus plicatilis. Next base: position 632,806 of record QEOQ01000486.1, read on the forward strand.
ATTAAAATTCCTTTTCTCATTTTTATAGTAAAAACTACAATAATTGAAAATATTTTTAATTAGTAAATTTTTTCGTTTTTTTTTTGTATTCTTATTTTTTACTTTGGTTTTGTATTAACTTGAATATGTTTTTAAAAATAAAAAGTAAGTTACTAATGTCCTTATAAAACCTGAATTTCTGAACATCAATTAAAAGCATTTTCACAGGCCACAGGCCTTAATTTGAAAAGCTTTTACAAATAACGAAAATCTTTTAATCCACTAAAACAGTAAAAAATCAGCACGCTTTATGTGTGACATATATTTTTCATCTAAATAGGCTCTCATGTGATGTGCACTTGAAATCCTCGTGAACCAAAGTCAGTAAATAAAAGAGAGCTTTTAAATAAGTAAATTAGAAAAAAAAATTAGAAACGGAGAAAAATGATACTTGAAAATTTTTCGATTTTGTTCTTAAGTAGTCCTTTATCGGGTCTAGACTTAGATTTCTAGAATTGATTGGAAAACAAATTTTAAGGTGGAATATCAAGAATTAGAGTAAATTTCTTCAAGAAATTCTTTTCACAACAAATTTTTTTTTACCAACCTGATTTACTTTTCTGACCTTTTTCTGCTTTTTTTTTAGTATTCTAGCTAGAGGCAAGTTAATCTGTGATAATTTAGATATTGAAAATTTTACTATAAATAAGTGAAAAATATAACATTTCTAATTAAAATTTTTAAAACAAAAAAATTATTGAAAAATTAATCCATTCCAAAATTTTTAGATATTTTTAACTTCATAGAGAATTGTACATTTTCTTATTAGCCAAATTTCAAATAAAAAAATAGTTTGTAGAATTTAAGCCTTTTACTCCCAGTGTGGAATAATAAAGAATAAACCAAACATGTTTCTAGATATTTTAAGGGAGGTTACCCGTGAAATTAGCCCACCGTTTTGGCTCAAAGTTTTCTGAATTCCAGAAAATAGCCAATAAATCATAAAATATAATCATAAAAATCAAAGCATATAAATTACCAAGAATATGTATTAGATTTAAATTTTTTTTATTTTTTAGGGTTGATAATACAAAAAATTCTATTCTAAGATGAATTTTAGAACACATTTAAACAAAAAAGAGATTTCGAGACGTAAAATTTTTTTTTTTTAATTCTACAGCCAAAATTTCTATTAGATCAATGTAATATCTAACAAATTTGGTACAAAAAACAAAAATAAAATTTTAAAAAACGCCAGAGCTTTTATTCGGATCGACCAAAAAATTTTCTATAAATTGTAGCAACTGATACATTCTCTGGACCATCACTTATTGTTGCATTGGATTAATAATAAAATATAATAACACAATTTTCTGAATTTTGAAGATTTATTTCAGAGATGTACAGAATAAGTAAATTGATGATTCAAAGAATGTATCAATTGCTTCAATTTACAGAGCATGTTTTGGTCCGTCAGAACTTAAACAATTTGGGTAAAAAATTTAAAGAATTATTTGTTAGTAAATTAATTATTTTTAATAAAATTTATTATAATTTAGAATTGAAAATGAAATATTTTGCTTTACTTAATTTTCAATTATTTACAAAATAAACATGTTAGTTGTATTTCTTAAGAATTATAACCACCAAATTCAAATATTTTTTTTTGACATTTTAATATTTTTTTTTTAAATATTGCAAAAAAAATTCCAATCAGAGTAAATCTAAAAATATTTATATTTATTTTGATCATTAATATTTCCTGTGTTAATTTTTTTTTGTTGAATTTAATGAAACACATTTTGTTTGATATTATTTCATCATCCAAGTTAAAAAAGCTATATTTTTCAATTTAAATTGATAAAAAAAAATTTAATATTGTAATTTTTGGAAGGTTTGTATGAAAATTCACAATATCATTTGTCCATGGTGCTTAAACTTTAATTATATAAATGTATGATTAAAATTTTATCAGTGTATTAATTGAATTTGAAATTACAATAAAAAATTTATGCAGCATTTAAAAAAAGTTAGGAATTTTTTCAAGATTTGGATAAATAATGAAATTCTTTAGCTTAGGATTTTGAGTCAACCTTTTAAGGGGTCTAAGGAATTCATACAAGTTCAATAATTTTTCGTATTTAAACTGTTATTAGTCAACAAAAGATTGGATTCAAATTCTATAGGTAATCGTTAGTTTTAAAAAAGAGAAGTATCAAAAAATAAGGAAGTAATATGTTAATTGATCAAAATATCATAGAAGCATTTAATTCAGATTGTTAAAAATGTCGATTTGTTTTTTTGTTTTTAGAATTATCTAAATATTTGATGAGTAGTCAATATTTTTTCAATTACTTTTCTTTTTTCGAAGAGAAATTTTTTTCGCTCTGTATTACTTGAAAAAAAATATTATTTTCAAACAAAAAATTCCAATTTTCAAATTTATCATAATATTTTTTCAAATAAATTTTTATCTATATTGTTCGATTTAATTGATTAGACTATTGAAACGAGCGAGTCTTCAGTCGTTTCAATAGTCTAATCAATTGAGCCTAAAGATATCAAATAGTTTTCATTAAAAAGATACGAATTTCTTATCAAGTGTTGATCAAAGTCTAAGCTTGTCTTCCTTATCATTTCACCTCAAATGTATAATCAAAAACCGACAAAATTTAGAAGATTAGATTTAACTTTTATTTAAATAAAATGCTAGCTATTCATTACATTCTTCATTCTATATAGGAAACATAATAAATTTATGATTTATTTTTAAAATAAAAAGTAAAGAGAATACAAAAGACAGTTTTTGATTTTAATTTGCATCTCTTTAAACAAAAATTATTTCTTAATTCAGCAAAAAATAAAATGGTTGAGAAAATAGAATATTTTTGTTAAATCATAAGTTATTTTAGAAAATTTTTTTAATTTAAAATCTACCGGTAAAAATTGATCAGAAAGTTAAACGAGTTAAGTGTAATATTTAGTTTTGAACATCAATTTCTTTATACTTTTTACCTTTATTTTGACTGCTCGAATCTTTTACTTAAGCCTGCGATTTCTGAATTATTTAGATTTTTTTCTCTTTTTACACCTCTTTTATGTAATCTAGACTTTAAAATTTTTATAAAATTTTAAATGGATTATTATTTATGAAACTTAATGTGATTTGTAAATCAGATTTTTTTATTTTTTATTTTCTTTGTAAAATTGTAATTTGTATTTTTGTTTTTTCAACTTGCCTATGAGGCTTAAAGTCTTTTTAAATATATAAAAATATATAGATGAGTTTGGAATAAATCCGGTTGAAAGTTATCAGACAAGAAATCTTGAATGTCTTGAAAAAAATGCATTTGGCAATGCAAGTTTTTTTTTTCTAATAAATTTTTCAATAAACCTAAAAGTAAAAAGAGCCCAAAAAAGAATAAGTTTTATGCAACATTTCTGTTTTATACATGCAACTGATTTTGTAAGCTTTTTACAAATTAGAACATTTTAAATATAATTTCTTATTTTTTTGTAGAAATATCGGAAAAAAATAAAAAAATTCAAAATATTTTCTTAAAACATGAAACAATTGTGAAAGTAAAACTGGGCTCGTGGTTAATATTTTATTTAAAATAATAAAGAAAGTTTCACATAATGATTGCTAAGAAGTGAGATAGATTAAAAATTTAAGTACGACCCGGATAAAAGTTTTGATAAAAGTATTCAAAAATAAAAATATAAGTCAAATTCTCAAAAAAAAAATTAAAAAAAAATTAAAATTAATAGAAAGGAGGTTGTCAAAAGAGCATCAAACTGTGTGAAATTTTCATATTATTTTTTTTAAATAGGAAAAGCTGTTTTTATTTATAAAAAATGCACATTTGACTTTCTCAATATTTTATATAAAACAGAAAAAAAATTAAATAAATAATTTGTTTTTGTTAAAGCGACAATTGTTAAATTTTTATGCTTGATGAACATATTTTATTTTAGAAACATTTGCTAAAGCAAGGAAAATAAACCCAGAACTAAGGGAAAAAATGAATTTAGAACAAAGCTGTTAAAGATTCACGATCAAAACGTGAAAATGTAATTTGATATCAAAAATAGATAATCAATTTGATCCAGGACGTTAGAGAAAATATTTTTATTATCTTTTATTTTATCTAGCGCGTTAAACTAGCAAAAGCGTAACAAATATTAGATAATAAAAAACAAAAAACTGTTCAAAACATTACTATCGAAATAATCTCACCTAATCGGCCATTTTACCTATAAAATAAAATTATTTAAATGCATTGAACTTTTTATTTCTGAAAAATTGATATATTTTTAGATTTTAATCCAATTTTAGCACCGTGAAATGTTTTCGCTTGTGTTTTTCATCTATTCCTTCATCTTAATAATCTAGTTCGAGCTGCTGGTCCTACTTGGACGGATTAGTCTAATGAAACAGTCAAATCTGTATCAAATATGCTATCTCAATTAATGTGACTATCTCGAAACTAGATGCATACTTAAAATGATAATTGCCATTTAGATTATTTGAACCATGCTTCAGTGAAGATAAACAGCATTTTTTATAGCTTTATTTTAGATAATCCAAATGTTCGGATCTCGAGGGCTAAATAAAAGCCAACAGAAGTTCATTTTCAAAATCAATATTATCTATTCCAAATTCACAAATGAATATTTTTGGCAAAAAAAATTCTGATTACATCATTCCAAAAATGACGAAGTTAAGATTCAAATAATAATGGTAAAATCACCTAGTAATATTTTTCTTAATACGCAAAAAATTAATTAAACTCGAAAAATGTTAAGAGTATTTAGTAATTTCTCTCTCTTTTTTTTTTAATTTCTAATGATACCCACCCTGTACTTGATTTTTTTTATTTTCAAAAAATAATGTATTTTTTTACGATGTAGAAATTAAATTCCAAAGGGCTCTAGTTAGTAAAAGTAAAAAAATTACATGTAATAAAGAAGTTTTTATTATACCCGAATAAATTATCACGCGATTCTCTGGCAATTGCGTGTCTCAATCCCCTTCGGGTATCTTCTGGTACTTGACCTTTTTTAAACTAGTACTAAAAGGACAGTGAATTATTAATTTTGATTCAGTTAAAATATTAAAAAGACTAAAGTCGGATTTTTTTGTAAATTTATGAGGAGAAATCAGGACATGTTTTAAAAAAATTCTATAAATTTTTTTCAGATTTTTTTTAATCCTGCAGCACCAAATGAGATTTGATTTTAATTTTATTATGTTTTCAATTTATACAAATATCACTGCAACACAGAAAATAAGTTGAACCAGCGGTATTGAATGACAATTTTTAAGGTTTTTCTTTATCTAAAAATTAATTCTCGAAATTCGAGTACGAAATATTAAGTGCGTAAAAATTGAGTAATTCTATGTTAAATTTTAATTTTTTTACTAATATAAATTAGACTGGTTTGTATGAAATTTATTTGTTTTTTGTGTTTTTTGAAAATTAGTAATTTTCTTAAACCAAATTTAAATCAATGACTAATTTAATTATTTAATAATAAATTACTAATTTTCTTGATTATTCAGCTGATTTTTCTAGTACTGTTGGCAGAATAAAATCATTTAAAAAGTTTACCTTAAGTTTATTCGAAAAAAAAAACTTAGTTTGTATTAAACACTTTTTTAGTTTATTTTGGCGAATATTAAGCTTCTTGGAATTAATTTCGGTATTGTCTGTTAATTTCATATTTTAAATGACAAAAATAAATCCAATTTTATTTTTGATTTGTATTTTTTTTTCAAGGTTATTTGAGTCTAATTTTTAATCACCCCCCCCCCCAATAGAAGCTTTTACATGATTGTCTTGTTTCTGTTAGTTTCTAGGAAGGTTCATATTTACCAAAAATATTCATTTATATTAAAACTTAAAGAGAAAGTTATGAATTTTTCTAATTTTTACCGAAATTAAACAAAATTTTTGCTGGATTAGATAAAATTAATTTTTCATTTATTTGTAAACCTGTATTCGGAATAAAGTTTAAAAAGAATAGTTTTTTGAAAAATATTTAACAAAATTGAAATTTCAGTAAAAGCTTTATTTAATTTTTAATTTAAAAAATAGAAAAATAAATGAATGGAAAATAGCTTCTTAGGGTTAAACGTAAGAAAATCATCTTTCTTACAAAGTTTGTCACTTTTGAACTTTTGTTTTTCCATTTGTGTATCTTTGAGTGATTGACTAACTTCTGGCATCATTCACAAATGGTTTTATCTCTGATTTAAGTTCTCTAAAAAATAAAATTTCTGATGGCTTTTTATTTAAAGCTGTCAAATGATTCCTTATTTACAGATTTACAAAAAATATTAAGTATGTGCGAAATTTAATATTTTGATTATGTATTTAGTCTAATTATTTTTTTTTTGTATCAAGCTAAAGTCTTTTGAGATTTGAAAAAAAATTTTTAAAAAATGAAAGATAAGTGTAAAGTAAATGGGAAAAAATAGAAGATAAATAGATCAATTTTGGTAAAAGGATCTACTTTTTTTAAGTTATTTTAAGAATTAAATCAAAAGCTATTGTTTAGTTGTTCTAAGTTTATACTTCTCTATCACTAATTAAACTTCACCTTACTTATAGAATAAAAGAATTTTAATAAAATAAATTTAATTTAGTAATAAAAAAGTAATTTTAGTAGAAAAAAGAATTGCTAGCCGTTAAATTCTAAATTATTCTAAGTAAAAATTTTAATTATAAGACTGTTTTTTTAAAACAAAAAGCTTTTAATTTTTTTCTTATTTTTACTATAACGAGAAGCCATTAAGTATAAGTATTTCAAAAAGTTGATTTTGAATAAAAATTATCTAGAGTTTTTAGTTTAATAGATTAATAAATTAATTACAAAATTGCTATTTTTTTTTCTTAGTTATTCAAATGCTAATATAAAATATTTTATTTTTTTAAATTAAAATCTATTTTATATCCTTTTTTTACGCTCAATTTTCCAAAGTCTCTAAAAATTGGCATCGAGAGAGAACAAAAAATTTTCAATAGCTTTTTCAAGTAAAAAAAAAATCTTTTAATTGTTTCAGATGATTAATTCGGCTCTGTTGAAGAAAAAAAATGCATTGAATTTTTTCATTTTTGTTCTAAAATTTCACAATGCCTTTAAATCAATAGTTTTTTTTAATCAACCCTCTACTCGTCAACCAAAGACAAAAATCAAACCCTTAACAACCCATTTTGATTTTATTTGAATTTTCAATTTTTTTTCCAGACAACTTTTATTCTTAAATTTAATTTTTTATTTTTTTTATTTTTTTCCCAAGGAGCTCTACTCCTGGATCAGAATTTTTACAAGTACAGCAAAATAAAAAAATTTTTCAAATGTTTTTTAATTTTATTCAAAAAATTTGGCAATTTTTGTTTTTGTTCTTTTCATGGGCAAGACTGTTTGCATGTCAGTGCTTGAGAAAAGTCTAGACTCGAAAATGTTCATTTAGTACATGTACACAATGAAAAAGACAACACTAATCAACAAGTAGTGAATCGATGACGATAGTAAAAAACAAAATTTCTATTTTCGTAAAAGAATATTTTATTATAATTAAGTAACTATCGGTAGTATGTGTGTGTGTGTGTGGTGTATCTTTTTTTTTTCTTCGTAAATAAGCTAGCTAATGAGAAAAGAAAATCAAAAGTAAGATTTATTTTCTTTATCGCTTTGAATTGCACATCGGACTTTGGCTTATGTCTGGGCGTGAATGTTTCTATACCTCTTTGAATCATTTTAGACAATTAAACTTTAGAAATGAGCAATTCGCAGAGGCGTCTCAAGCGTACCATTACCTTGTTGGGCAGCACGTCGGTCGGCAAGTCGACCCTGTGCTCGCGCTTTGTCTACAATCGAGCCTCCACCGACTACGAGCCCACAATCCGCAACCAATTTCAGCACAAAATAACGCTCAATAGCGTCGAATACGACCTACAGATTCAGGACACTGCCGGTCTAGAACGCTACCCAACTATCAGCGAGGGCTACATCAACTCAGACGGATTCATACTTGTCTACTCCACCACTGATAACCAAAGCTTTCAGATTATCCAGGACATATTCATCAGCTTGTCAAACGAATTGAACAAAACGTAAGAAAATTTTTTGTGCTAAATTTATTGAAAATTTTTTTTATTCAAAAAAAATTTTTTTGTCTAAATCCATTGAAAAATTTCTCACTTAAAAAAAAAATTTTTTTTTTGTCTAAATCTATTGTCTAAATCTATCTTTTTAATTAAAAAAATTTTTTTCCAAAATTTATTGAAAAATGTTTTTATTTTTAAATTTTTTTTGTCTAAATCTATTGGAAAATTTCTTACTTAAAAAAAATTTTTTCCAAAATTTATTGAAAAACATTTTTTACTCCAGAAATTTTTTTCTCTAAATTTATTGAAAAATATTTTTATTCAAAAAAAAATTTTTTTGTCTAAATCTATTGAAAAATTTCTTACTTGAAAAAAAAAAATTTTTTTCCCAAAGTTATTGAAAAGCATTTTTTAATAAAAAAAAATTAATTTTTTTGTCGTTGTTTAGTATTCCATTAGTTCTTGTGGGAAACAAGTCGGACTTGATCGAGAAAAGAAAGGTGTCGAGTGCTGACGGCGAGGCCTTGGCCAAAGAGTGGGGAGCAGCTTTTTTCGAGACATCAGCTCTTGATGGAAAAGTAGGAAAAATATTTTTGTCGTATTAAGTTCTCTTTTTATTAATCAATTTGAATGAATTTAGAATGTGACTGATTCTTTTATTGCACTGCTGAATTTAATAGACCCCATTCAGAAAATGGGCCAGAGCGGAAATGGCGTAAAAAAGATGGACAAAAGCTCAGGCGCTCACATACATTCGCAAGGCTTGACCACTGGACCGTCGGCCAAGTCAAGCTGTGTAGTGTCATAGGACCAATAAGCCGAGCAAACAATCCGGATAAAGATGACCTACTTTTAACTTTTTGTTCAAAATGGACACTTGGATGTTCAATTTTAGTTAACCAACCTCTTTAAAAAAAAACTTTTTCTCTTAAGCCTATAACAAATATATATGAAGTTTGTATGTTTAACAAAATTTTTTCCTTCTAAATCACGAATTATTTTAGTTTATACTTGTATATTTTGATCGACCAAAGAGACTAAGAGCCTAAAGAAGCATTGATCGACTAGTCGATCTATGTACTTTTCTTATAAGCTGTACATTTGTTGTTTTTCAGTTTTTTTTTTGATTTTTTTTTTCAATAATTAAAGAAGTTTTTTTGCTTTTTACTTTGGTTGTACAGAAATTTTAAACTATAAAAATATTAAGGCTATTTTTTTTTGTTCATTTAAAGTAACTAATAAAAATTATTTTGAATTTGTTCTTTTTTATTGTTCCGATCATTTGCTTCCCATAAAGAAAGCCATTGAACCCATTATAAACTGACATTAGTTGCTGCTAAAAAGTTTGGGTCTGTAGTCATAGGTGACCAGTGCCCTTCACCTAAAATATGTGACCAAGACTGGTAACCTAATTTTCAAAGATGAAATATGTGACCAGAAGTAAAAAAATAAAAAAATTTTATTATGTGACTAAAGAAATTCAAAATCATCGGTTTTAAATTTTAATGTTTATTAGCCATATGTATTTTTAGGCAAAATGAAAATTATTGTACATTTTTATATTTTTACATTTTTACATTTTAGATGGAGTAAAAACAAATCTCAAAATCAAAAAATCTAAAAAAATTTTCATTCAAGAAAAGTAATAATAAATTCGCAATTAATTAAAAGGGATTTTCAAAAAATTATCCTTGGTTTTTACATTTATATTTTTCTAAAATTCCTTTTTAAGTAATTGCGAATTTATTATTACTTTTTTTGAATGAAAATTTTTTTAGATTTTTTGATTTTGAGATTTTTCTTTTTCTCTCAAAAATGTACAATAAATTACATTTTGCCGTATTTTTAACCCTTTCCGCTCAAAAAAATTATCGAATTCAGGACACTTGTAAAAGATTTTGGCTTGTACTTATTTGAGCATTAAATTGTATAGAAAGAAACATTTTTTATTTTAAAAAATATCATTGAAAATTTTTTTTAAGCATTGTATAAGCAAAAAATTGAACATAAACTTTATAAAAAAGTAACATTAATCAAAAAATTATTGCACTAGCAAAGCACTTTTTGCTTTTTTAAGTCTGCCTCTTTTACATTTGCTATCAATTTCTACACTTTTGGCTTCAAGAGGAGGTTTACAGCACTTCAATTTTATTGACATCCCAATGATATGTTTACACATGTAATTTTTTAAGAATCCAGGACAGCTGCAAGTATTTTTTTTCCAATCGTTGCTTTTTGGAATACAAATACACCATATACCAAATTATACATTTTTAAATATGAAAAATTAATTGAATCTACCATTGTCATAAAGATGCATTTCTTTATCACAAACCTTAATTGTATCATTTGCTGGTAAATAATACAATGTTTCATTGTCATTTTTTTTTGGGCATTGTGAATTTTGGTGCCGTATTCCCTTGTTCGATAATGCAGCGCCACAACCTAGAACACATCATTGGCGCAGGCGCTATACTAAATCTCGCCCATGTTAAATTCAACTTAACTTGTGTTGCATGCGCCAAAACCGTATTTCGGGTTGTGGCGATGCACTATATCCAGGGTCTTGAGAATGGTGCTGCATTTTTTAAGTTTAGCAAAGGGATAATATTAAAAAAAAAAAAAAGAATTTTTTTTAATTAAGTATTTGGTGCGGCATTAAAGTTTAAAAATAAAAAAGAATTTATAATTAAAAAATATTGTCTTGAATTATTTTTATATTTTCTTTTTAAATCATTCAAATAATGCAGCACCATTCTCAAGACCTTGGATATAGTGCATCGCCACAACCCGAAATACGGTTTTGGCGCATGCAACACAAGTTAAGTTGAATTTAACATGGGCGAGATTTAGTATAGCGCCTGCGCCTATGATGTGTTCTAGGTTGTGGCGCTGCATTATCGAACAAGGGAATACGGTACAAAAACAAAAAGGACCAAAACATGTTCTGTAAATTGTAGCAACTGATACATCCTTTGTATCACCACTTAAAGTTGAATTGGATTTTAAATATAATATGATGTGTCAAATTCAAAATTTTCTGAGTTCTGCAAATTTATTGCAGAATTTTGCAGAATCAGTATAATGGTAGTACAAAGGATGTTTCAGTTGCTACAATTTACAGAACATGTTTTGGTCCTTCAGAACTTAGGCTTTGGAATTTTTAACATTTTATTTTTGTTTTTTGTATCAAATTTCACAATGCCTTTTTTTTGCAATCACTTCTTTATTAAGTTGTACCCAATTGTATCCAAGTGTTAGTACGCCAGTTGTTTACAACAAGAATGGTTCAGTTAGAAAGCCACTAGGAAGAAAGAAAGGTTCTACGAATAAATTGAAAAAATAAATTTTTTTAAATTTTTTTTTCTCTTTTTTGTCTTAAATTTTTAAATTTAAATGCCGGGTCAATAATTTATTTATTGAATTGAATTAACCTCCTTTAAGGAGAAGTAAAAGAAAATAAAAATAAAATTTTTTTTTGTGTTTTTGTGTTTTTTTAAAAAATGAAAAATTATTACCTAAAAATAAAATTACAAAAATAAAAAAGGAACATTAGTTCGAAAATAGAAAAAGGCATGAAAGTTAGAAAGCAAGATAATTTGGACCAAAATTCATGAATTTCTTTTATTTTGAATTAGCTCATTTAGGAGAGGGTATTAATAATTAGCTCATTAATAAGTAAAATTAAACTTTTTATTATATTTAATATTTTTTTTTATCATAACTCTAACGTCGCATCTATAAAATAAACTCAATTAATATTTTTTATATTAGATTTTTTTTAAGTTTAAAACCCCGAGTCTCTAATAAAGACTTTTTTTGAAGCTCTGCTTTTCTATTTGAATTTCTATTATAAACGCTACGTTTTTAATATGTATCGACTATGTGACCCAAAGGACTTTTAAAATAAAAAATTTATCATTGTGAGGTCTATGTTAGACCATGCACCAAATATCCTACTTATGGTATTAAAGCATGCGTCGCTAAACAAGGGGATACGGTAATTAAACGATTTGTTGCTTCAAGTGAATAATTTGTGTTTGGAGAAAAAGATTGCAATTCTTCGTAACAACCATCTTTTATCCATTCACTTTCAAAGTATTCACTGAAACTTTTTTCTTCTTTCCATTTTTTTTATTTTATATTATAATGTAAGATTGTTTTTCATTTTTTTTTAATTATCAAGGTTAATCAACAGGCTAGTGCCCTTGTCTAGAATATAGACTGATCAACTCTCCATTTATTTAATAAAGACAATTTTTTTTTTTTTAATAAAATAAAATTTAAATAAATTATCATTATATCAAAATAAAAAATAAATTTTAAAAATTAAATTAAGTTTATCAAAAATTTTTAATGCATCATTAAAAATTAGGTTTATGTTGTTGAATACTGACAATTTAAAGGTGCTAAATTTGAGAACCATTCTGCTAATAAGGAATTTGTTTGCCAATTTTGTGAACACATAACCAAATGTGTTTTCACCACTTTTTGTTTTCGATTTCGGCACCATAAAATCACTTTTGTTTCTTAAGTCGTACTCAATTTTACGCGACTCATTTGTGACTAATTGTTCTTTGAGCTGAATAGGTGAGTTCTTCATTTTAATGATCTTGTATTAAAACGACAGCTTTCTCTCCAGAGCTCGATGTTGAATAGCAAAAAGCCCATACTTTTCTAGAACATTATTTAAATCATTAAAGTCACAAGAATTCAATTTAACTTTCAATAATTTATAAATACATAGATAGAAACAGTTAGCAAGCCTTTGGATGGCTTCTTTTGAAAAATAACAAATTAGTGTAAAAACATAATCAAAATAGGGTAAAATAAAAATTTTAAAAAATTGAATTTTTACAGATGTACAGAGATAGAAAAGTCTTTTTATTGAAAAAAGTTTCTTGTTTACCGATAAACATGTTTCCGAAACTAATTTCATGATATTTAATCTGTTATTAATGGTAAAGCCCAGTAATTTAAAATTATCAACAACTTTAATTGTACCCTCTTTTATATGAATAAAATCTGCTACTTCAATTTTTTTCTTTGTAAATACCATAAAGAAAGTCTTTTCCCAATTTATATCAACCTTATTAAAATAACACCAAGCTTTTAGTTCTTCAATAACCCCACCAGTCTCGCTTATTAATGTGTCCAATTTGTTGCCAGTCTTCGTAAGACTTGTATCATCAGCAAATTGTTTTTCATACTTAATGTTAGCACGTTAGTCAATTAATGTTGATTTTATAAAATTAATGTTAAGTACAAATTAATAATACCCGGAAAAAAAAGAACGCTGAAAAGAACGCCGCTTTAACGCCGTTTTACCAACATTAAAACGGCTTCTTTTCAGCGTTTATTCAGTGTTTTTTCAGCGTTTTTTAGCGTTATTTTCGTCAGCGTTTTTCACGCTGCAGAACGCTGAAAAAACGCTGCTAAAAATCGATATAATTGGAGCCAGATGGTTTATTGAATTTCTTAATCGGTCATAAAATATGATTCAAATAGCTGCTGAAAACACTAGTGTAAGTCCTTTAACTGTTGGAAAATAATTTTCGATTGTTTTAAGACTAACACTGTGAAAATAATATTAAGTAGTATTATTAAATAAAAGTTAAAATATTTATTAGATTAAACTTGACTTTTCTTTTTTTATATTTTCAAGTTAAAGGCTGATTAAATTAAAAGTAGTTTTGATAAAACTGTTAATTTTTTTTAATTAATTTGTTATTCTTTTGGACGTTTTTAACTTTCAAATTGTAAGCGTATTTCAAGTCATTTACTTTGAACGCTTAATCTTCTGCCAGTTCCGCTTCAGTCCATTAAATTGGTTGTAGTAATTTGGACCATTGTAACTGAAAGAATAAAGAGGGGGAAGAACAATTTTGTTTTTGATCCTTCAAATTAAGATAATAAGAAAAATAAAAAAAGCAAAAATAATATATAAAAGAAAATAAAAAAATTTAATTACCTCAACGTTTTCTCTTTCTTTCCTAAAATGTTCAATATTTAAACATGTAGCTAATGATACAGTAAGTTTCCAAACAAAGTATAAAGCTATGTTATAGCGCTCCTTTAGAGCTGCGATAGAACATTTTTTTGCTCTAGAGCATGTGCATGAGCAATTGAACATGCTCTAGAACGCTCATGAGCATGCTCTAAATTGCTTATACAGACCATGAGAGCTGCGCTAGAGCTGCTCAAGCAATGCTCTAGAAACTGTTTACTCTGTTTAGAAACGTACGGTATGTTATATTTTAAATTCTGAAGTAAATGTCTTTAAATATAAATAAGTCTGGGATTTTTTTGTCTAATTTTTTAATTTTTTTGAAATAAGTAACACATGTAATAGGCATGGCAAAATTATTCCTTTCATTTAAATAAGTGTGGGAATGTTTTTTCTTTCATGCTTATTATTTTAGCTAAGATTTAGACACATTTGATTTTTAAATAGTTAGAATATGAAAAAAAATGAGATAATGTATTTGCTCGATTCTTTAGATATATCGTTTCTGATCGAACACTTGTTTTCAAAATGGACATTTTCGACTAAAATTACATATCTTTATACCATTTTGAAAACCAGTGTTCGATAAGAAACGACATTTCGTTATTTCCAAATACTCATATACAAATTTAAGGTGATTTTTTTTATTTATTTATCTGTGTCGAGCCAAAGCTCCTTCAGATTAAATAAAAATTTTAAAAATTCTAAATTTTAAATTTCTTTTTAAATTACAATTTAAAAGCCGAGACCCTTGGGAAGTTCAAAATTATCTAAAAAACTTTTTTTCATTTCTCATGCGATTTAAATATGTTTAATGCAGTTAAAAAAGATTCAGCTAAAGATTAAGAATTTCCTACTGAATCACCATAAATGATTATAATGTGACAGCTTATATAAAGAATTTATATTATTATATTATTATAAAAAAATATTCAAATTAACTAATTTGCGAAGTTTAAAAAGTTCTATTAATTTAAGCCGATCAAAAAATGTGTCAAATATTTTTTAATATTATTTTAACAAAAAAAATTTAAATATTAAAGCTTTGTTTTAGAAAAAAATTATTTTTGAAAAATAAAAAAACGCTCAAAAAACGCCGTTCGGCGGCGTGAAAAACGCTGACGAAGAACGGCGTTCTTTGAGCGTTTTTTGAGCGTTCTTTTTTTTCCGGGTACTTAAAAATAAAATTGCTTGTTTACAATAACTAACGCACGTTAATAATAATTAATGCTAAAAATTATTATTGTCAAGTTCAAATAAATTAATGATTATTTAAATATAACTCAAAGATTTTTTTACTTCTTCAATAATTTCGTCTTCATTTTCAAGTGCCTGTTTTTAATATAACAAACTTTTATATTTAATGCTGTCTAATTTTACTTCTGACAGGACCTTGTTGTTTTTATACATTTTTCCTCGTATGAAGTATAATATCTTTTTCTTTTTTCTTACTCTTGCTCATCTTCATCTTTATCTTCAATATCAGTCACGTCAAGATCATTAACTGAATCAATTGTATTTTGCCTTGTGCATCTTCTGACCTAATCTCCTTCAACAGAACCAAGCGCGTATGCTAGTGACCAATTCAACTTTTATTGTGCTTCAAAATGAAAAATATTTTACCAAATAAAATTAAACTTTTTTCAATACAGAATCATTTTAAATTATTTTAAAATTGATTTAAAAAAATGTTAAATGTTAAAAAAAATTTTATTTCAGAAAAAAAATAAGTGACCAAACGAAAAAATAGGTGATCAATTTCTGGTCGCATATTTCATCTTTGAAAATTAGGTGACCAGTCTTGGTCACATATTATTTGACCAGCTGGTCACTTATGACTATAGACCCAATATTTTAATTTTAATATTTTTTACAGGGTTGTTCTAAAGTCCAAACTTGGACTTAAAGGGCAAAATGAAAATAATTTTACATTTGGTTCATTATTAACCCGTTTAATCAAAAATGAATTTGTCAAATATAATTTTAAATCAAGTATTAAATTAAATGTCATATATTTTTTAATTTTTCATATAAATTATTAAATGTCTAATGAAAAAATTCAAATATATAAAATATCTAAAGAAGCAAAATTATTTAAATAGAGCCTTATCCATTTTTGCTGGTCTACAGTACATTTCTAAACAAAGTTAACAGTGTTTCGAAACATTGCTTAAGCAGTGTTTATGAGCGGTTTAAGCAGCGTTTATGAGCGGTTTAAGTAATGTTTAAGTTAGTTTAAACTTTTTAATAAAAAATGATGGGGCAATGTTTAAAACAGTTTAAGCAGTGTTTATGAGCGGTTTATGCAGGGTTTAAGAGCAGCTTTTAAACTGCTTAAGAAGCCTGTTAACTTTGTTTAGAAATGTACTGTAACTGTGCCACGAATTTGATTTGGAGTTACTGTATTCGCTACTGCTGGAAAATATTGGATTAGATTGATATCTGAACTGTTTAATTATTGATATGACTTTTCATTTTTTTAAATTTTTTAAATGACAATTAATTATCTATTAGACAATGGATTTAAAATTTATTTGGCATATTTTTATATTTTTATTTGACGGTTTAATATTATTCCTTTACATCTTTTCATATCTATATTTTTAGATTTTTTGTGCAACATTTCATAAAATTTTTATTTTTAATTTGGGTAACTAAATAATTTGAAAAATTTAAATCTTCAAAAAAAATTTCAATTTAAAAAATTTTGAAAGAACTACAAAATTTAAAACCACGTTTTATAACCCTAATTTAAACCCAAGAAAAACAAATAGAAAGTTGAGAATTTATCACACAAAAGAAAATTAAATACAAATAAAATAGGAAAATTACGAAAAATTATTTTTTAGTTATGTATTTTTAGCGATGCAATTAAAAATTAGATAAAAAAAGAATCTCCAATTTTAATCGATAAAAGTAAGATTCAACCTCATTCTGATTTGACTCAAAAAAAAAACAATAAAATGGTTAGAGAATCTAAGAGTTATGTTCTCGATTATTCATCGATAGGCAATGAGATTTAACTATTAAAAAAACGTTTGCATTATTGTACTTTTTCTAAATTTTAATTTTATTTATTTAGAAAAAGTAGAGAAAGGATTTCTACTTTTTAATATTTTCATTGTCTATACATTTTTTTTATAAATTTTATTTTTTATTCATTAGTCTCTGATACTTAAATTTTTTAATAAATAAATTTTAAAAAAATTAATTAAATGTCTGAATTGACTCACAAAAAATAAATTCAAAATTATTTTTAAATTATTATTCCTCTTATTTTTTTTCTTTTTTTATTTCATTTAGTCCAAATAAAAAAATAATTGAATAAAAATATGAATACAAGTTAGAGAATCAAATTGTTTGTAAATTTGAACCAAAATTTTGTGTGATACAAGATTAAAAGCCTAAAATTTCCTTAAGGACTCAAATATTTACATACTTTTTGACAGTTCACAACAAAAAAATTTTACACAGGATTTAGAAAATTTGATTTGTAAAGTTTATATCAATATGCTAATCCTTTCAGAATATTTTAATAAAAATAATAGATAAGGTCATATTTGTATTCATAACCGAAAAAAATATTAAGAAATTGCTATAAATAATTTCAATTTGCCAAAAATAAAAACATTTATCCGTAATTGAGTTGTTTCATTAATTAAAAAATTTTTTTTCAACTGGAAAGTTATTTGAGATCAATTGTTTTAAAAACGCTTTTATTTTGAATTTATAATTTTGTAGCAGCCAGACAAAACTTTTTAAAAATTTATGTTTTGGGTAAAATATAAGTTTTTTTAAATCATTTTTTGATATGTTCTATGCATGGTTTGATTCAAAAAATAAGGGTGTAACTGAATAAAGGAAAATAAAGTAGAAAAAAATAAAATATCTGAAAACTTTTGTAAATAAAACAAGTTAAAATGTTTGATTTTTGAATTAAATGTTAAAACCTTGGATTCTAGTCTTGATTAAAGCTTGAAATTGAATCCATGTGAGCCATATGAGCTTGGTTTATATTCAAAAATAAAAATTGCTTTTTATAAGTTAAATATAAATTTTTCAATTTAACTAAATGAAATAATTAATTTTAGACTAAGCTGAAAAGTAGACATATTTTCTAATTATTCAATTCTGTTTATTTGAGATTTTTAAAGATAATTTTAATAAAAAACATATTCTTATATTTAATGTGCTGTTTATTCATTTTTTAGAAATCTGCAGAAATGAATTTAGAAGAATCTCAGATAAAAATTTTGGTCGATAAGGCCATCGATGCCAAAAATAACTCTTATTCACCATATAGTAAATTTAGAGTGGGATGCTCTTTACTTACGATTGACGATACATTTTTTACAGGTAAGTTTTTATTAAAAAAAATTATTTAAAAAAATTTTTGACAGGTTGTAATGTGGAAAATGCATCGTATGGTCTGTGTATATGCGCTGAAAGAACTGCCTTGGTCAAGGCGGTCTCTGAGGGATATAAAAAATTCAAAGCGATTTGTGTCGCAAGGTAAGAAATTATTCCGTTTTTCAATTGATAAAGAAGTTCAAAATTTTATCAAGTGATGTGGAAAAAATATTTGTAGCACCTTGTGGGGCGTGTAGACAATTTATTGCTGAGTTTGGGCTTGATTGGACTTGCATTCTAGTGCGGACTAAAGAAGATCTCAAATTTTGCAAAATAAGAGAGATTCTGCCTTTGGCTTTTGAGCCATCCGCTCTTGACATGACTGAAAATTCTGTCTAGATAAAGAGTTCTGTTGAATCAAAGGACTTTTTTAATTTTAGAATTTTGCTCAATTTTAGTTAATTATGAATAAATTAGAAATATAAAAAACATTTTTAATTTTTATTTCTTCATAAATAAACTTTTGTCTTTTTAGCTTTTTAAATTAAATTAAATTAAAATCATAAAAATAAATTTAAAAAAACACTCAAAATTCTATTTAAAAATCAGTTTTAAGCTGAAGCTGAGCCCCAGTCTGAGAATCAAATTTTAATTAAATTTAAAACGATAATTCAAAATAATTTTCCTTGAAAAGAAGTTAAATAAAAAAAATTTATAAAATTTTATAGCAAAAGAAATAAAATAAAAGATTTAAAAAAAAAGTATCAGTTCATTTAAAAAAATTTCTTGATTCTTAGATTATCCAGACACGACCCAATTCTGACAAATTCCATCATTGATTATTATCTTCTTAATTTTTTAATAAACATATTTAAGATTTTCTCAAAAATGAAGAATTTATTTTTAATTTTTCGAGGCTATTTAAGGTCTGCTGTTTTCGATTCAAGTGAGACATCTAAAATCCCATTACCTATAAATCATAAAATAGTTAGTAGAAAGTAAAACTACTGCTTAATTTTCCAAAAAATGTATTCAAATTTTCTTTTTTTTTATTATAGCCTCGAAAAATTAAAAATAAATTCTTCATTTGTGAGAAAATCTTAAAAATGAATGATGGAATTTGTCATTGAATTGGGTCGTGTCTGGGTAGTTGATCTATTTTTTCTAATTAGTTGATATTTTGCTTGATTTTCCTTTTCAACTTAATCTGAACATTACATAAGTTGACTAAAGTTTAAGTGATTTTACTTAAAATTTTTTTAAAAATAACATTTTAAGTAAAATCACTCAAACTTTAGTCAACTTATGTAATTTCACTTGAAATTGCATGAATTTTGATAAAAATTTTGATAAAAGGTTTAAAAAATTTAAAATTGTAAAAAAAAATACAAATTAATTAATTTTTTGAAATAAACATTGTAAAACTAATTATATTTTTAACATTTTTTTAAAAAGTCATTATAGATCGAATCGATAATATTTTAAATTCAAAGCTTGAATGCTGCAGATTTCAACATTGTTCTCTTGATCACAAAGCTATTTATCAATCTTGAATCAAAATATTTTTTCTCCATAATTTTTTTTGACATTGGTCCATTGAGGTCCTGCTATTCCTTAGATTGAAGCTTAAATTTCTAATTTCTCCAGTCGTTTATAAGCGAACCTTTTAGATTCTCAGGCGAATTATGATAAAACAGTGCCTTAAACGAGAATGATAACATTCTGTCTAAAAGCCTATGCTGAAAGGAATTAAGCCACATTTTCCCAAAAAGTTTTTAGCATTATTTAAGTTTTTCGCTTCAAACTTAAACTTATACAATTTAAAAATACAAAAGTAATAACTTTTAGCCAGATTTATTATTGTGATCGATTTGTAAAAAAATCGAAAGTAGGCCTAAATATTGCTAATCAAAGCCTTAGTGGAAAAAATCTATCTCATCGAAGGCTTTTTTGAACTCAATAAATAAAGAAAGAGTTTTTATTTTATTCTCTCTAGCAAAATTTAAATCACTTAGGTATCCATGAACACCGGTTTGACAGGAATCTCCAGATCTAAAACAATGAAATCTAAAAAAATTAACGAAAAACAATAAAAAAAAATGTATTTCTTTAAATTTTTTCGTTTATCTTCCTAAAAATTAATAAATAAAAATGATAATTTGTGCTTACTTTTGAATACCTTGTTCCATGGTTAAATAACCAAAAAGTTGAAAAGGAAAATCAAGCAAAATATCAACTAATTACAAAAAATAAATCAACATAAATTAAAAAAAAATAAAATGAATACTTAAATTTTTCAGATTATTTTTTATGCAATTGAAGATAGGCTCTTTAGTTTATAACAATAATATTTAATCAATTTAAAAAAGCTGGCAAAAAAAATTATTAAATAATTAGATAATGTTTTTTATGATTTATCTATTGGCTTATCTATTATAAAAATTTCCATACCGAAATTAAATTTGGGAAATAAGAGTCTCATGATGACGACTTGAATTCATTATAGTTAATATAACATATTTAGCTTAAAATTAATAAAGAGAATATTCATATGATCAAAGTTTAAATTATAATTTACCTTTGTTACCACACATTCTAATGTAGTGATAAAAAAAACTTTGGACAATATTTTAAGTCTAAGCGTTATATTTTATTTTTGATTAATAAATATATTTTAAAGAATAATCCATATATTTTTCTTACAATTAAAGCATTACCAAATTTTAGTTTGTTTTTCTTTAATTTTTTTATTTTACATCACCTATTAAGTAAAAATTAATATAATAATAAAATTTAGATCGAAAGCTTGACACATTCAGAGCTTTCTTTAAATCTATTTTTCAAGTCTTTACCTAAGAACTTTTAATAATAATAATAATTCTTTATTATGAAAATGTAAAAAAAAATTTTAAAGAAAAATTTTTTTTAAAAACGAATCGGTGAGAATTTTTTTCTCAAATTAAAAAAGCAATCAAGGAGCTTATGTAAAATGAACAAATATTGTCAATTTTTTCAAACGTTTTTGTTTAAATGTTTTTAAAATGACGACATTTCTGTCTCAAAAGACAATTTTAATTTTTCGTTTTACTATTATGTTCAAAATTGGTAACATTTTAAATTAATTTAAAATGCACTTTAGAGTGGATGTAAAAGAAAATTCTTTTTTTTAAACAAAAATAAAAAGAAGCTTAAAATAGAAACTAACCAAAACTTAAAAATAGACTAAGACTCTAAATTTAGAAATAGAGAAATTTGTAAAAAAAATCAGTGTAAAGAGCTAAAAAAGATCTGTTTAGAATAAATAAAACTAATATTAAGAGCTATGTTACTTACTTATTTTTGAGAAAATGATTCAAAGAAACTAGAAACAATCGAAAAACAAGAAATCCATGTGCCCCACTAAATAAAATTTGGATAAAATGAATTTTTTTATTAAATTATTAATTTAATGTATTAATATTTAGAATATTAAAAGATGTTTAGAAAAGTAATTTTTATATCGGCAATTATATTGGCGATTGCACTATTTTGGGCAAAGTATGAAGAGACAAAATCAATTTCAGAATTGAAAAAAATCGAACAATGGGCAGAAGAAAATAAAATAAAAGTAGAAAAATCAATTGAAGTAGAAAAATTTAAAATCGAATTTGACCAAAAAGAATGGAGTTTGCTGAAACAAAAGCTATCTTTGACTCGCTATTTCACAGCTCTGGAAGACGTGCCATCTTTTGACTACGGATTTGATCCGGACTATGCCAGAGAGCTAGTTGAATACTGGCAAACAAATTTTGACTGGAAAAGTCAAGTTGACTATTTGAACAAGTATCCACAGTTTCGTATCAGAATAAATGACACCCTAATACACTACGTGCACTACATCACAAATCCAAATGCGGCAAAAAAAGTCAATCTTCTTCTACTAGACGGATGGCCAGGTGCTTTTTTTGGATTTTTCCAAGCAATCGAATTTATTCAAAAGACCTACACAGACATTTCTTTTAGCATTGTAGTTCCAAGTATTCCGGGGTATCATTTTTCAACACCTCTAAACAAAAAACACAACCCAGTCGAAACATCTTTGATATTTGATGGACTAATGAGATTTATTTTGGGTGAAAAAACTCGATATTTTATTCACGGTGAAGACTGGGGTTCCATTATAGCAAGCTCAATGTCTCAGCTAAATCCCGACAGAGTACTTGGTTTACATATCACAATGCCAACAAGTTCAGAATCAAATGTAATCAACAATATGTGTACCCTTTTGTTACCTTATTTTCCAGGTTTTTTTCTCTCCGACCAAGAGATCAAGCTGGATTTTTCTTCACGGTATTCCATTAAATCTAAACTTTTGAAATTTTGGCATGAGTTTGGCTATTTTCATTTGCAGGCGACCAGACCTGACACACTTGGTCATGCATTGACTGACAGTCCAGCAGGGCTGATGGCATATATTCTAGAAAAGTATTCGTCGTGGACCTTTAGGCGATCTGATCAAATTAGCGGTGTCAAAGACGGAGGCTTGAAAAATTTTAAAAAAGATGATTTATTAACCATTTGTACTTTATATTGGATGACTAATTCCATAACTTCATCTATGCGCTATTATGCCAATTCAGTAAGCGCCATGCTAGAATATCGAGAGAAAAATTTGGATTTGTTCAATTTACCGATTTCTGAAAAAATTCCAGTCGCTGTTCAAATGAATATAAATGATATATTTGTAACACCTTTTTGGTTTGTTAAAACTCGCTATCAGGGCTTAATTAGGTATAATATATTTGAAGATGGAGGCCATTTTGCTGCGTTCCAAAATCCCCAAACTACTGCTGAGGATTTAATAGACTTTGTCAATCAAGTCCAGTCCAAACTTTAGTTTTTTTTATTTGGTCTCTAATAAAGTCTCATTTTAAAATGTGAATTCATTCAGAAGAATTGTTGATTTACAAGGATAAAAAAAGATCTAGGGTTTCTACCTAATTCTGAGAAGAGTTATTTTTTTATAAAAAATATCGTTTTAATTATTCTGAATTTAATTCAAAATTTTAATTTTACATTTTTTTAAAAACTTAAATTTTAAAAAATTTCGAAAAAAAAATATCAAAAAATTATGATAGCTAAAGTGAGCTTATTGGTTTTTTAGATTTTAGACTTTTTTTTTCAATTGAAAAATAGAGAAACATTTAGGTAAAATTAGATAAAAACATCAGGTTAAATCAATTGCTCACAATTCATTTATTTATTAGTTTGGATTTGTAAACTTTTTTTAAGAAATTTTATTTTACAGGCTACTTATTAAATATTTGATAGAAAAATTTTAAATCACTGAGATTGTGTGCTTTAAATCATGTTCATTTTATAAAATTATTTTAAAGGGAAATTTTTATTCAGTTTTTAAAATTTTTATCATAAGAATAACAATTTTGAGATGCTTGTTTTATTTAATAGATTATTCTTTCAATTCATTAGTATACTGATTATTATTTAAAAATTAAATTTATTTTCTATTTTTAAATTTAAAAATCACATTAAATCAACAATTTTCGAAATTTGACATTTAAATTAATTATTCTTTGTCCAAAAATAAAAATAAAAACAATTATAAAGTAATCTAAAATACAAAGTTTGATTATTAAGGAGATATCAAGATCGTAAGCAAATGAAATAATTTTTCTGATTTTATTCTCAAAATTGATTCTTAAAATTCCGTCTTAGTCGGCGATTTTTAAAAAATCAAATATTTTTAAATAAAAATTTATTTTTAAATTAAAAATTTTTAAGCAAAGTGGGTATCAGAATCCACTGAAATTAAAAAACAAACAAATTAATTAAAATTGATTTTGATTTTTTTAAGACCTTAATATTTTCAGAAAATGAACCATGATAATTTTATGTGTATCAAGACAAGATAAATAATACAATCTAGATTATGAATATTATGATGGTATCTTTAGCTCTGTAAAAGGACTAAAAAAGTAAAATGTTATTTACCACGGATAAACTAAAAGCCTGCTTTTGAAAAGTTTTGTATAAAGAAAAACTAACCATGTTTTTGTTCAGTTTCAAATGGATCATGATTACATACTCTTGAGAGCCATAAGTAAATACTATTTTTAGATAAGAAAATACCTGTATGAATTTACTAATGTCCTAAGACTACTAACATATCTACAAATAATTTTTAAATAATTATTAATTTCCTAAATTTAAATTTTTTAGACATATTCCTATTTTTTTGATACATTTTTGTAAAAACCACAGGTCAAAATTGATGCAGATGTGAAAGTTATAAAATTTTTGAATTTCATTTTAACGACGGTAAATATTTTCCATTTCCATTCGATAAGATTTTAAAATGCATAGTAGACAGATGCTAAAACTATCTACTTCTAATTAAACAAATTTTTTTATAATAAAAGTAAGTTAATTGACCTTTGAGAAGAAAAATTTCAAGTCAAAAATTTTTCAAATAATCAAAAAAATTTATTTTATTTAAAATATGCTAGATTAAAAACATTTCAAATGGCACTTAACGTTAAATTTATTATCCAAAAAGTTGAAAAATTAAATTCTCTGCATGCTTTTGTTAAATTCTGTAGGAAAAAAATTATGTTCCTTCATGTTAAAGTGATTACTTGGCTTAGTATACATTAGTATTAATCAAATTATATTTAATATATTTTAATTAATAATTAAATTCAATTATTTTTTTTTTCAATAGCGGGCTTTATTATTCGAATTAAATCGATCAAATTAACAAATTAATAAATCGAAGAAAAATATTTATTAAATTGAAAAAATATTCAATTTGCCGTTTCCTTAAAAAAAATATTTTATTTTACAAAAAAAATTTCAATTATCAAAATATTTAAGATTTCAGTGATTTTTTTCTTAAAATATGTCTAGCTTTACCAAATGGGTTTACATGATGTGAAAAAGATAGGAAGTAAGATACTAACTTAAAATAAAAAAATAATCTTTACCTCTTTTTTTGTCGGTGTATCCTGTAGGCATTTACAAAATATTCCGCTTTCTTAACAAATTAGGTTCTAATATTCAATTCAGTTTATTAATTATTAAATATGTGTAATATTAAAAGTAAGTAAAAATTAGAATGTCAATGTGAAATATTTAGAAAAAAACTCGAGACTAGGTTGAAACTAAAAAATCGTTTCTAATCTTATTATTTAAAAAAATAAAAGTCAGAAAAAAACTTTCTAATTATCAACAGTCAAAAGGAGATGAACCCCTTCCTTGACATCACTTTTTTTGGAGAATTCCTTTAATTAAATAAAACTTTTAATTAAAGGGTAAATATCTATTAAAATTCTTCTTATATATATATAAAAAGACAGGGCCTAGGGTAAGGGGGTGCTACCATAGCTTATTTTGCTATTTCAATTTCTTTCGATTTTTGCCTTTTTTTCTGAGAAATTTTTTTAACAATAAAGATTAATATATAAAATAATTCATTTCTGAAAATTTTTTGTTCATAAATTTATTTTCTTTTAGTATTGGTACCTTTTATTTCTATTTTGAATTATTCAGCATTAAGATCGCTTAATATATTTTTTATACCTTTTTAAATATTAAGATTCCGTTTTTAATGGCTTCGAGTATTTTAACTCTGAGGCTGAAAATTTTTTTTCTTACTAAGTTGATTTTTGAAAAACTTAATTAGCAACCATCTAATAGTTAAAAGGCTATTTGATTATATGTCATACCATTCACCATATTTTTACATGATGTAAAATTATAGAAGTAAGCTAGTCACTTAGAATAAATATCTTTGATTATTATTACAAATTTATTCAAAAAAAAATTGGATACTAAATAAAAATGTTATAAATTCCTTAAAAATGAAGGATTAGAAATTCAAGAATTGCTTTAGCTTATGATATCACATTTTTTTTCCTCAGCTTTTTTGCTATTAAAAATTAAATGAATCCCTTAATTTAATTAATTTTTAATAGAATGTTAAATTTTTACTTTTCTAATGTCAAACGAATCACAGAAAAAACACTAGAAAAGAAAAAGGCAAAAAAAGAAATCACAAAAAAAATTATTTTTTGGTCTTTTTATTTCTTTTCTGGTTGACAACTTTCAATTTCATTTTGTTACTCTGGTAATTTTTTAGGCATGGTTAAGTTGAATCATCTCTATTGGTATCTGTACATGAATAGCCGGTTCAAGATGATGATTTAGGATCTGGCATGACTTTAACAACTCAAATTTGACTATAATTAATAATCCAGAGGAAATTTCTTCAGTATTTTGAATTCAGTAAAAAAAATTTAATTTTATTTAGTGAAGTTTTATAACTTTTTTCTATGATGATGGAAATTTTGAATTCTAAAGTTTAACTACGGGTTAATAAAATTAATTGAAGGCAAAAAAAAAATAGCAATAAGAATAATAAATTATTAAACTTAAAATTAATCGTTTGCTAAAAGAAAATTAATTGTTAATATAAAAAAATTAGATGCGTATAAAATATTGTAAAAAAGAAAAAGAAATTTAGCAATTATTTTTGTTATAAAAAAACTATCCAGAATTTAAGAATTTTTTATAACATTAAAAATTATAAATTTTTAAAGGGATAATCTTGGAATAAGAATTGATGTGCATCATAAATAAAACTGTTTTTTATTAGAAATAAATCTCATATTAAAGAGAAAAAATTTAGATAAAATGAATTTTTTTATTAAATTATTAATTTAATGTATTAATATTTAGAATATTAAAAGATGTTTAGAAAAGTAATTTTTATATCGGCAATTATATTGGCGATTGCACTATTTTGGACAAAGTATGAAGAGACAAAATCAATTTCAGAATTGAAAAAAATCGAACAATGGGCAGAAGAAAATAAAATAAAAGTAGACAAATCAATTGAAGTAGAAAAATTTAAAATCGAATTTGACCAAAAAGAATGGAGTTTGCTGAAACAAAAGCTATCTTTGACTCGCTATTTCACAGCTCTGGAAGATGTGCCATCTTTTGACTACGGATTTGATCCGGACTATGCCAGAGAGCTAGTTGAATACTGGCAAACAAATTTTGACTGGAAAAGTCAAGTTGACTATTTGAACAAGTATCCACAGTTTCGTATCAGAATAAATGACACCCTAATACACTACGTGCACTACATCACAAATCCAAATGCGGCAAAAAAAGTCAATCTTCTTCTACTAGACGGATGGCCAGGCGCTTTTTTTGGATTTTTCCAAGCAATCGAATTTATTCAAAAGACCTACACAGACATTTCTTTTAGCATTGTAGTTCCAAGTATTCCGGGCTTCGGCTTTTCAAACCCGACTGTCAAAGTAGTCGATCCATTTGATACAGCTTTAATTTTTGATGCACTGCTTCGATTTTTAAACGGAGAAAATAGCCAATACTTTATTCATGGTGAAGATTGGGGTTCTCTTATTTCCACATACTTGGCCAAATTGTATCCACAGCGAGTCAAAGGAATTCACATCACAATGCCTCCTTTGACATCTTTTTTTGACTCAAAGTCACTTTTTTACGCCCTAATAGGCCAATTTTTTCCCAATAGCATCCTCACAGAACAAGAAATTCAATTCGGTGTAAAATTTTCTCTGAGTGAAATAGCTTCTCTGATAATCAAAAAGACTGGATACTTCCACATTCAAGCCACAAAGCCCGATTCAATAGGAGCTGGAATGAACGACAGTCCGCTTGGTCTGCTCACTTACATTCTGGAAAAGTATTCATTTGGCTCATTTGGACTGAACAAAGTTTTAGGAACAAAAGACGGTGGTCTAAAGCGCTTTGAACGCGACCATCTTCTTACCATTTTGACTTACTACTGGATGACAAACAGCATTACTTCTTCTATGAGACTTTACAGAAATACTTTTTACACCATGGAAAAAGGTTGGCCTCGGTCTGTCTTAAACATGGTAAAAATTACTCAAAAAGTTCCAGTTGGTGTTCAAGTGTTTGAACATGAGGTTAGCTTTGTTCCATTTAAAGTACTCCAAGGCAAATATTTGAATCTAAGTCAATACATTTTGGTCGAAGATGGAGGACATTTTGCTAATTTTGAAAATCCAGAAAAAATATCAATCAACTTTATTGAGTTTGTTAGCAAAATTTTTTAATTGTCTTTTTTAAATCCGAATTTTTTTACTAAAAAAAGAATAAAAAAATTCCCAACAAAAATTTTTAAATAGAAAAATAAATGAAGCTAGTTTAGACAAAATAGAGAAAAAAAGAGTGAATTTTGATTTAAGTGTTGGTGGCAAGGATTTCGGCAAAGGTGGTCTCGTTGTAGCCGACTTCGTATGGATGTGCATCTTGGAAAAATATGTAGATTCGGTTGGGAGGAATGCCGAGCTTTTCCAGTTCGCACATTATTGCCTTGCTGTGCTTTTTATTCTCCTCGACGCCAAGACGTCCAATTGACAACAAAGTTACCATAGCACAAGGCTCAAAAGTTCCGCCAAATGACATCAGTTGATCTATTTGGATAATTTGATAGAAAAAGAAGAGGATAAATCTTGTTTTAAATACCTGGCATGATGTGAACAGCACAATAGCCAATTGGTTTATTCAAGGTATTTGCCAAGACATCAGACAAGTTCAGGTTGAATTCTTCTGTTATTTTTTCTTTGGCAATATTAGTGCTTATTTGTAGCATCGGCATTTTGACAATTACAGCTTTTGGATATTTTCTAATACAGCTATTATGTTTGATAAAGAAAAAAAAGCATTTAAATTATTTATTAAAAATTTTGGCCAAAATATTTTTGACTTTATCTTAGAAATTTTGTTTTGCGATTTTTTTCTTTATTAAGATATCATATTTTTTAAAATGATGCATTGATTTGAATTAAGAAATCTTATTTTTTTATCTAGATCTCTTTTCTTTGATCAACAATATGAAATAAAAATGTTGCAAAATTATCTTGTATTTATTTTATTTTCCAATTAAATTCGAATCTTTTTAGCAATTTTTTTCAACTTTTTCTATTTCCAAAAATTCGAAATAAAATAGTTTTAAAGTTCATTTAGGACACTTCTCCTTAAAAATCCGACTCATTTTCACTTTACTAATCATTCATTTATTATTTAGAAAAATATCATCAGGCTGATTTTGGTTTAAATTTGGACATTTTTGTAAAGATACTCAATAGAAAATGTTTTTTAAATTTTTTTATTTTTAATTTTAAAAAGATGAACTTTTAAAGTTTTCTTTTCTAAATTATTCTACATTCGAAGAAACATGGTGTATGACTTAAAACATTGAATAAATGTGCACTAACTTGTGTACATAAATTCTCTTTAAACTTTTTGTATTCATTCAATTAATTTTATAGTTCATATCTAAAATAAATTCAAGCTTCTCTTTAAAAAATTGCACCCAATTTTAAAATTTTAAAATCTTTTAAAAATCTCCCCAAACCAATCTTGTCAATTAAGTGAAGAATTTTTACTTACAAGAATAGTTTTCAGGATTCCAATAAAAAAAAAAGATTTTAATAAAAATATCAAATACGTTTTAAAATTAATCAGGAATTAAAATCTGGCTATTGAACATTAAGTATAAACAATAGTTTTGTTTAATCCAATTATTTTATTAAATTATCTTAATTAGAAAAAATAAGAAACATACAATGAAAAAAAAATAAGCGTCTTAGCAATAAAAAAAGTGACTTTTTAAAAAAAAAGCGACTTATAAAATTTTTTCGAGTGAAAAGCGACTTAATTAAACAAAAAAAAAAAGAGACTTTATTTATAAAAGTTAAATACACAATAAGCTCCTCCTTTTAATAACTAATAAGAAGAAAATAAAACTCTCCTGTAATTTTAACGGACAATTTTTATTTTCATAATTATAACAGATGTTTTGCAATTTTATATTATTATAATTTCGTTTGAATTCAAGAGTTCAACATTATTTTTCTAAAATTCATATTGTCCTTAATGAATGTTTTTTATTTTGACGAGCCGCAAATGGCTTGGATCGTTTCTCCTTTTATTAATCTTAAACAATTTAAACACACAATTGTGTTTTTTACAAAACACTTTCTTTTTAGATTACGAAAAATATAATATAAATTGTTCTTTTCAAATGGTTCGAAATTATTGTTATTAATATTACCCAGTCAAAACCTCAATGATGTTTCATCGAGGAAAAATTGAGGATCGTCGAAGAATCATCAAATTAACCAATGAATTTAAGATGAGATGATCAAAACTTACAAGTATTTTTTTTAGCAACAAAAATAGGAGGAGTCACTATTTTAACTTTTCATGAACTTTGATTCTGTGCTTGAGTTATATTAAGAAAGCATATATGCATTAAAAAACAGTCTTTAATTTTTCTATTTCGTTAAAATGCAATTTGAAAAGATCTTGATCGAAAAGACTTTTAAATAATGTTTGAAATTTTTTTAAACGAGTCGACTAAATTATTTCTAAAATAAACTAATTATTAAGCATGTATGCTGAGGTGTATGTGTGAAAAATTTATATAAGCATTTGACCCTTAAATCAAGTCTTGTTTGTTAACTGCTTTAATTATTTAATGACAAAACCAGATATTTCTCAGTCGACTAAAATAGTAATTAAGTCGTGAATCAGTAGTAAAATAAATTTAATCTTTGATCATAATAAGGTTTGTTTATTTAATTCATTAAAAAAATTTAAAATTAAGCTAATAATGAGGAGACTTTTTTTTTAAGATTAATCTGGATTAATATGGAATGAGCTTTTAAGAATCGGTATCGCACCTTGTAGCATTAGCAAGATGATAACTATTTCGGTTTTGTGAAATTTAGTTTAATAGAACAGGCAAAGAGTAAAATAAAACTATTCCTTTTTTCTAGATGTTGGAAATTAATTCTGAAAATTCAACATAGTGCAACATTCAAAGTTGCATAATAGACAACATTCTATTAAAACTCTCTAATATTAGCATAATTATGTTTCAATGTATTTGAACGTATTGCATTCTGTAAAGAGTTTGCGCATCATTAAGAGACATTGAAATGTAATACCACAATGAATGTTGCACTATTTTGCATTTACAGAATTAATTTTTTACGTCTAGAATAAAAGCAATAGTTTTTTTTTACTTTTTATTCTGTTTTATTGTACTAAATCTCACAAAACTATAATTTCTAAAATAAAAAAATAAAAAATTATTTTAAATAAATGAAAATCCGATGAAATTTTTATTTTTCATCGATGAAACATTATGAATCTGCTCACTCCTCATCGACGAAACATCGATGTAAATATTTTTTTTCCATTGATGCTACATCGAATTCTAATTAGCTGGGTAGTTTTTAACATATTTTTAAATTTTTATTCACCTCTAAATAGTTTTAACATGATTTAAACTATATAATTTAATGTTTATTTTTTATTTAAAAATTTTTAAAAACGAAACAAATCGTAAATTTGGCAAATATATTTATTTAAGGTTTTGTGAAATACAGTAGAAATGGTTAAAAGAACATAAAAAATTGAATAACTTTTTTTCTATAAATTAAAAATAAGTATCGTGATTGCGACATTGTGCAATTTTCAAAGTTGCATCAGCTTTCTAGGGCTGCACAATTTTGCAAATTTAGCAGAGATTAGATTTCAATTTGTTCTAGCGTAGTGCATTTTGCAGAGATTTTGCACATCATTAGCAGACTTTGACAGTAGATGCAACTTTGAATGTTGCACCATGTTGCATTCTCTCAAGAACTCAAGGTTGTGCAAAAGTCATAGTCGATTTTGACTTTTGAAATTTTTTTTACACTTTAAAGTCTTTACTGTTTTTAATAATTTAGACTTGAACTAGTCCACAAAAAAAACTTTTTTTTTAAATTTTTTTCTTTAAACGGCGCTTTTTTGGGTTTTATTTAGTAGGCCGCTACAATAGCTATCTGGAACGGCAATCCATGTCAGGATCACAATCATATGATTTTTTGCCATTCCAGGTAGCTATTGTAGCGGCCTACTAAATTAAACCCAAAAAAGCGCGTTTTATAGAAAAAGATTTAAAAAAAAGTTTTGACCCTGACTTTATTAAAAAAAATAAAGTTTAAGTCCAGACTTGACTTTAACTTTTAACCAGCTCTGACTTAACTCCACTAAATATCTATTTAAGATGTGTAGAATCTGAACGATTATTATCATAATTTTTAGGCCATCTGTTTTTTTCAAATTAATTCTAAATATGTTTAAAAAAATCGTCGCTATGACCAAAAGTACTGCAAGGTACCAGAGTTAGTCCTAAAGATGAATTTTTTTCTATTAAATTTGATAAGTAAATAGTTATTTTCGACCAAAATTGAATTTAATAATTAATTTTTTTGTTTGTTTCACCATTTTGTAAAAAAATTTCTCTTCTTTTAATTCTTAAAACTATTTTTAAAAACAATTTTAATATTTCAAATAAATTGTAAAAATAATTAACTTTTAAATATTAAAATCAATATTGAAAATGAAATCCTTGATTTAATTAAAATATTGCCTAAGAAAAAAGAGTCCCTCAAAATCCATCCATAAAAGCTTCTTAAAAAGTGACTTATAAACCGACTTTTTTAAATAACGTCTTATAAAGTGACTTAAAAAAACCAATAGAAGTGACTTTTTATCCGACTTAATGTCCGTCTTAAAAAGCGTCTCCAAGACGCTTTTTTTTTTCAGTGTATGGCTCGCAGCAGCAAAGAATTTTTTTGATATTTTTATTAGACGTCAGAGAACGAATTTGGATTTAATAAATTTTTTAGAGTCCTTCAGAAAAAATGTTATCTTCATTGAGCAATTTTTTTTTAGTTTAATTTGCTTTTAAATCGGCTAAATTTTTTTTTTAATTCAGAGAAAACTAAAAAAAAACTTGGTCTTGATTGACTTTTTTGACCGAAGTTTGGGTAAATTTTAGCTATTTTGGTAAAATATAGTTATTAAAATAAATTTAGAAACTAATAACTACTTAAGTTATAAAATTTTTATTTATAAAATTTAGATTACCTTTAAAAAAATATATCAAGTTCTATTATTTAAAACTAAAACTTGAAAATAGGCAAATAGCAGCTTAAAAGCTTAATTAATAACCTTTGAAAGATTATTTTTCGACTAAGTTTTGAAAAGTTTTTCACATTTTTTTATTTTTTTCAAAATGAATATTTTAATGTGTATGATGTTTTATTGGATTTAATTTCGACTTAAATGAATGGCCTCAAAATATCTTTAAAAAATGATTCTTAATTTTAAATTCCAACTTTTAAAAGATAATGCTGGGCTCGTCCTAATATATGTGGCATAAACTGAATATTTTGGTGTTGTCTAAAAAAATTTGGTATTTTTTTTATAAATTAACTAGGTAAATTCTATTACGGCCGAAAAATTCACAGTTTTGCTCTTTTTTTCAATTTTTAATAAAATTTTATTTTTTTGTTTTTTCAATCAAAAAAATAAAATTATTTTTTGCGAAATCTTTTAATTCTTTACATTATTTGTTGTAATTTTTGGCAAGAAAAATTAAGATTAAAGAAAAATTGTCAACATTTTTCCAATTTTAAATAATTGATCTGAAAAGTAAATCCATGCATTTTGCATGCGCAACCGCTGAAATAATTTTCATTTGATCTTTTCGTGATTTAGAGCCTGATGTGATCCATGTTTTCAAAGAGCATTTTATGTTTCCTTGGTCATAACTTAAGAGATTTTCAATCATTTTCATGACAAAATTTGATGTTTCCAAAAGGCTTTTTGGACCTAAGAGAGAAAGAAAGAAGAGAAGTTTTTTTTAAATAAAAAAAAAATAAAAATTGAAAAATTTTATTAAAAAAATTTTAATAAAAATTGAAAAAAATGAGCAAAAACTGTGGATTGTTTGATAGGAATAGCATATACCTAGTATGATGAAAATGTGTTAAATTTAAGTAATATATCGTAAAATTGCATACACTTTTGTAATAACCATGTAAAATAAAGAGACCGTATACAATTTTATAGATATTTTTTAATAAATTTTATAACAAATTAATTTAATTTTTTTGCAACACTTTTTTTTAAAATTGTGGTAAAAAATTTTTAGTTTGCCGGGAAAAATTTATTTCTTCAGAAATCAAAAAACTATGAGCTCAGTTAATTTTCTTGCAATTAAATAAAAAATAAAATAAATTATTTTGATATTAACCAGGGTTCTAATAAATTTTATTAATAAATAAAATCAGAAAAATATTTTTTTCCTTATTCCTTTGTCCATTTTTGCACCAAATTATGATAAAGCATTTTGCCAAGAATTACGATCATCATAAAAAAAATTTCTCTATTGAAAATTTCACATTTTATTAGAAATGATCAATAATTGCTAAAAATATTCTCAAAATAAAAAAATCTTGCCAAAAGAAAGAACCAATTTTTGCTAAATATTTCAAATCGCTACTTCTATTAAATTATCTCTCAACACAATGACAGAGTCATTATTCTATTGAATCCAAGCTTTGTCTAAAAATTTCCAGGCACATGTGAAATGAATACCAAGCTATTAAGAAATGCAAAACAAAAAAATTAAATAATGAGTTCATGCTTGACTTGTGGCAAAAAAATACCTTTTTTATAAAATAAACACTTTTTTTCCAATTTATAAAGATTAATTGATGAGGCGAGTAAAAGGTTTGGTAGATACCAAAGCACTTTTTTGCAAAAATCACGTAAAATTGCCCAAAAAAATAGACCTTGACTCAGAATTGAAGAGTCTGGCATATTTGCGCAAAAAGCACAATGGCGACAGCCATCACGATATTGCCAATACTCTGGAAAAAATAGCCACAGCCTACAATGACATTGGTGACCCTAACAACTATCTCAACTACTCACTCGAAGTGCTGCTAATCAGGCAACAATTGAGCAAAAATAAAGTAAATGCGGAAATTCTGTCTTCTCTTTTCCACATAATCAACGCATACCAACTGCTCGGTGACTCATCCAACTCTCTCAAATATGCGCTGCAATCATTGAAGATAAGCTACGCGCTATATCCGAACAAAAATCATCCAAACATTGCCAATGCCATGAACAAAGTTGCCATTGCGTACAACGACTTGGGACAGCACGAGAACTTTTTGCAGCTCTCTCTAGAAGCGCTCAAGATTCGCGAAGACTTCCTGGGTGCTTCGCATCCCGACGTGGCCTCCTCGTACAACACAGTCGCCTTGGCTTATCGAAAAAAAGGCGAAATGCAGAAGTTCTACGATTTTGCGCTGAAAGCTTTGGAAATGAGGAAAAAATTGCTCGGTCCCGAGCACAAAGACATTGCCACATCACTGAACAATGTGGCTCTGGCGCACCGCAGCCTGGGAAACTACTCAATCGCCCTGGACTATGCCAACGAAGCCTTGGCAATGAGAAAAAACATCTACTCCAACTATCATGCTGACATTGTATCCTCCTATGACACTTGTGCCATCCTTCACACAGACATTGGCAAGCCGCAAAAATCTCTGGAACTTTTGCAGGATGCGCTGACCATTGCGCAAAAAATCTACCCGCCAAATCACCCAAAAATGGCCTCGATCAATCTAAACTTGGCCATAGCCTACAAAGATTTGGACGATTTGGAAAATTTTCTAAAATACTCTTTTATCAGTCTAAATATGAGGAGGACTCTCTATGGCGACAAACATCCGGACATAGCCGACTCGCTGAACAACGTGGCCATTGCGTACCGCAATTTGGGCGACCACGAAAACGGCCTGAAGTATGCACTAGAAAGCTTGAACATGTTCAGAGAGATTTATGAGGACAAGGACCATTTGGACATTGCCAGGGGCTATGTGAACGTGGCCAATGCCTATCACAGCATGGGCGACATAGAGAAATTTTTCCAAAATGCTCTCAAAGCCATAGATATGTCAAAAAAGCTGGGATATTGGTTCAACACTCTGATCGCCACCGTTCTGACCAATCTTGCCATTTGCTACAAAAACCTGGGCCAGCTGGACTACTATCTAAATTATACCACTCAAGCTTTGGCTATTAGAGAAAAAATACTGGACAAAGAGCATCCTGACATTGCCAACGCGCTCTACAAATGCGCCATTGGTCATTACAACTTGGCTGATGAGAGCAGTTTTTTTAAAATAGCCCAAAAATCGCTCAGCATGTTTGCCAAGATTAATGGCACAGAAAATGTTGCCGAAGTTGCCAATTTGTTTCAGGCCATGGCTGTTTTTCGCTTCAAGGCAAATGATTATGAGAGTTTTTTCGAATATTCAACCAGAGCGTTGGATGTGAGACAAAATTTGCACTTGGAAGCTCATCCGAGCTTGGTGGTGTCCTTGTATTTTGTGGCCAGAGCGTTTGGATGCATGGGCGATCCGCAAAAAGAAGAAATTTACTTGCTAAAAGCTTTAAATATGAAAAAGGTTATTCTAGATTGTCATAGGATTTACATTAGTCTGGATAATGCAGCAGAGCTGGTGTTCGAGAATACACCTGGAGTATTACTGGACCGAAAAGAAGAAAGACTGGAAGACTCTTTGGAGCGTAGGCATTTGGTGATTTGTCACCATCCTGATTGCAGAAGCAGGTGCGTTGAACTCAAAACTGGAATGGAAAGAGAAGGCTACAAAATTTGCATGGACCAAAGTGACAGATCTGCCAAAAGTATTGAGTCCATGTTTGAGCAAATTGAGATGAGTTGTGCGATTTTGGTTTTTATGGACAAAAATTTGAACGAGGATAGAAGTAATAGACTGGAGATTTTATTTGCGGCTGAGATTGGTATTCCGATGATTGGAATAAAGGTGGACGATGATTTTGAGCTTCAAGAGTGGCTTCTTAATGTGATGGTTGATAGAAAAATGTTTGATTTGGATCGGGTGAAAAATTTTGATTTGTTCATCAAGAAATTAGCAAGAGAAGTTGAATTAATAAGAATTTAATTTTGTTTTTTTTTTGAATATTTTAAATTGTTGATTTAATTATTGATTTAGTGAATTTCAAAAAGTTGTATTTACTTCAAAAACAGAAAAATAATTAAAACAGAAAACATATTTTTTTTTATTTTTTCTTTTAATTTTTTTGTTAACCAATTTTTTAAATTTTGAAAAAGTTAAACAATTACAAAAATTGATTTATCTACTGGAATTGAGTAAAAATTATTGATATAAAAAAGTAAGGGTCTAGTCGGGTTAGCTATCATACGATTGCATAATATACAATCAGACAAAATTACTATCATAAAATGATAGCAGAATTTATGATGGTAATATTTTTTAATTAAAAATTATTGATTGGAATTTTTATTATTTTTATAAGTTTATAAAATAAAATCAAAAGAAAATCACTTAAACAATTTACATTTTAACAAAATATTTTCTTAGTTAAATTTTTTTTCGACTTCTTAATTTTGACACATACGGAGAAACTCAACCTTGATTAATTAATTCTTTTTTCTTTTTAATACAGCCGCTATAATTTCATTATTCAATTCTGGTATTTTTGAAATTTTTACTAAATCATTTCTAATTTATCACCTATTTTTTTTTACTTTGACTGCTCCTTTGACTATTAACACTTTATAAAAATAAAAAAATTAATAAAAGTACTTGAATCTTCGCTTTTGATAATTTCTCTTAGTTCGTCCATTATTAAATTTAAAATAAGAAAATTGCAAAAAAAAATCTAAGAGATTAAACCCGACAAGACCCTAAAGTAATATTAAAAAAACAAAAATATAGCTACAATGATACTATGAAATAAGCCTTTTATTAGTTATAAATGGTAAAATTGACAATTAAGTTTATGCGCAAGCAACATTAACATGTCGCAAGCGTAATAAGCGCAAAATGCATACAACATGTGGCTCGCCTATTCATTAAGACGAGAACATGTCAGTAAGCAGGGAACGAGTATATGCACGGTCTCGCCTGCACTCAAAATGCAGATAGTCTACTGATTCAGACGAGTGCATGCAACTGCAAAGCGAACCGAGTACATACACAGTGGTGTCCTTACTACATTCTCCATACTTATCGTTTCTTAATATTTCTTTATTTATTTTTAATTCTAATATTTACTTATTTTATAACTTAAATTATTTTTACTTTTTGTTTTATTACTTTTATTTTTTATTTTATTTTTTTTTAAAAAAGATAGAAAGAATCATTGTTATTAACTCTGCCATTGGCCGGTCCCAAGCCCGGATGAAAAAAGAGGAGGGGTGATGATGATGCAGGCGCATAGAGGCCGGGATGAGGAGGCTTGCAAGCTAGAGCTGATGATAGTCTGTTGGGTCCAAGAGCCTTAGTGAAAAAAGTAAAGTGTCTTTAGTTTGGATAAGCTTGTATCCAGATATAGATACGCTTGGTTTGTGGTTCCAAGCTAGTCTAAATAGTTGCCGAGTTCGCAGCCATTAAGTGCTCGGATGAGTGGCGCTGTTTATGATGAACGTCCCATATGTAACTTTGGCCGCTGACTGTTGAGTTGCAATCATACCGTTGCCGGTCCCAAGTCCGGATGAGAAAATGAGAGGGTAAGGACTAACAGTGTGACTTGACAGATAAACACACGAGAAAAAGTTTATTAAATATTTATTTTGAAAAAAAAAGATTCGGCTCAGACTCTTTAAAAATTAATTTTTTAATTAAGTCTAACACAACCAAGCTTGGTCGATTTCTTTTCACGAAACTATATATAAAAAAAATTGTATAAAATAAAAAAAAT
This sequence comes from Brachionus plicatilis, assembly GCA_010279815.1. Classification (NCBI taxonomy): domain Eukaryota; kingdom Metazoa; phylum Rotifera; class Eurotatoria; order Ploima; family Brachionidae; genus Brachionus; species Brachionus plicatilis. The sequence continues at coordinate 671,965 of QEOQ01000486.1, forward strand.
TTTATTTTGGTAAAATTGATTGTCCGTATATTTTAATCCGAACAATGATTCCTTAGGGCGATTTATTTTCGTATCAACGAAAGTTGACTGTATATAATTATCAATACAAATCAAAAGCTTGGGCTTAAAATTGATTTTTAATTTTAGATATTTTTTGAATTTTTTTTTTCTTAAATTTTGACTTTGGTATCAATTTTGAAAAAACTTAGTTACTTTTTTTTTTCTTCATTATATGTTAATTTTTGTCTAAATTTTGTTTAAAAAAAGACTTTAAAATCACATAATTGGTTGAAGGAGTCCTGCTCGTAGCCTTTCTTTAAAAAAAAATAAACTATTAAAACAAAATAAAAAAAATCTTATTCTCGAATATTAATTAACTTATTTTTGATTGAACACAAATTTTTGATTAAGTACTAAATTTTGTGCTATTTTTTTTGGACACCTAAAATTTACAGGTATAGATCTGGCAATTTTATTCTTTATATCAAAATTGAGCAAGAAGATGTACCATTAGAGCAGAATCCAACCTTTTTAGGCATCAAACTGGGTCCAAAACTTGCCTACACAGCACATCTACAAGACGTTATAAAGAAACAGACGTCAAAAATAAATCTAATTCGTAAAATTAAAAGATTTAAATGGAGTTCATATCTAAGAATCAATTTAACCCTCTATAAAACTTTAATTCGCTCATTGTTTGACTACTGTTTCATTATTTTAAATTCGGGAACAGAAAAAAAATAAAGCTTAAAGTACAAGAAATGCAAAACAAGATTCTAAGAATTATAAATTTTTTCCTCTTAAAACAAGCATTAATCCTATGCATAAAGTACTTAAAATTGATAAAATAGAAGACAGATCAAACCAACTATTCATTAAATCTAGGGTTGTTAATTGAAGTTTCAAAACTTCGAAATTTTTTCATACTTTTTGACTTCAGGTAAAATTAAGAACTTTGAAATTTTAAAATTTTAAATTGAAATAAATTCTTACTTGAAATTAAATTTAGTTTTGAAAAAATTGAGTTTCAATATTTATTTTTATTTTTTTTTTAATAATTTCGAATACAAAAAAATAGGTTCGATTTATAATTTCGAAGTTTAAAATTTTGAAGAATGAAATAATAAATTTAAAAATTATAAAGTCCAAAATTATAAATATGAAATTGTAAATATTAAATTTTTGGAGTTTAAAATAATTGAAAAATTTTGTTAAAAGTATTGAAATTTTTATACCATCTCGGGTAACAACTTATATCTCAACGTTTGACGACAAGGTAATTTGTAGTAATGAGATTCAATTGTGTCAAGTTACTCTTGAAATTCTTCGGAATTTATAATTTTAAAAGACAAATTGTTGGCAATAATAAAGCTGATTAGTTTCTAGTTTATTTTTTCAATTTTTAAATCTGGTGCAAGGTACTCTTTAATTGTTTTAGGACTTTCTTCTGGTTTAATCGCCATCTCCTAAAAATCTAAGCAAAAAAGTTTACTTGGTCTAATATTTTCATGTGATAATTTTGAAATTTTATGTTTTTCGGCTAAATGTTTAACCAACTCAGTTGTTGAACTGTTATAAATAGTTATCATCTGTTGACATGTATTACACTTGACAGACGATTCATTTATTTTGGCAAAATTTTGGCTTTGCCAAACCCACGATCTTGGTTCTATTTTTTTGCGCCTTTTCATTGTTGAGACCGGAGTTGAACCCGTCTAGCTAGGAGGCGTATTTGCTAAATCAAAAAGCATTTCAAAAATTTCAAAATTATCTATTAAATTTTGTATATGTAGATATTTATATTTATTTTGTATTTGTCAATTTTAACTAGAAAAGAAATTTTTAAAATTGAAAATTTCAGAATCGAACTTTTTCAAATTAGAAATTTCAGACCTCAAGATTTCAAACGTCTAAATTTTAAACTTGTTAATTTCAAACTTAAAACTTTTGATTCAAGTATAAAATTTCGAAGTATTAAGTTCTACCGGCTTTAAATTTTTAAAATTTCACTTCATATTTAATATTTCAATTTCAATTTTCCTTTGTCAAAAAATTTCGAAGTGTTGAAAAATAAACTTGAATTTTTCTCAAAAACTTCAAAAATTTGAAATCCAGTTCAATTAACAACCCTAATTAAATCTATGAAAACGAGAGCTCAACATGAATTAATCGCAAAAGCAATCCACGATTACCTATCTAAAAGACCAAATGAATCACAACAAAAATTCAGAACAGTTTTTGACAAGCTACAATGATAAATTTAATTTTTTTACTCAAAGTCTTCAATGTAACTTAACTTAAATTACATTTATTTTTTTTATTATTTTTTATTCAATTTTAAATTGCCTATGAGGCTGAAATTAATAATAATAATAATAATTAATTATAAAATATTCTTAACAGGCTGGCTGAAAAGAAGGCACTACGCCGTTCGGAGCTGCCAAGAGGAACTATTCCCTCTAAATTATATATTAAATAAATAAATAAATAAATATTACCTGCTCTTATAGTACAGAGCCCAATTTGTTTTATTTCTTTTGGGTATATCATTGATAAAAATACTAAAAATTAATGGGCTAATTACTGAGCCTTGAGGAACACCTGCAGTAGATTAATGAAAACAAAATAAATTAATCACTTGAATTATTTGATTTTATCAAAGAGAGCGTCTTTTCTTTTTCTTTTAAAGTCGACTTTATTTTTAAATTAGCCGAATTTAGTCTAGTGATTCGACTTTGAGTTGATGACTTTTAATTTTTGAGAACGACTTAGCAAATAATCAATATAAATGTTCATTTAATAAAAATCTTATGTAAAATTATTGAAAGTAGTTTTAAAAATTTTATTTAGAATTTTAAAACAAACATTTAAAATTTTTTAAAATAGACAATAAACATTTAAACAGTTGGATGTCAGTTTCATTTGGAAAAAAGTTTCTCTCAAGTCAATTGCCGATGGAATAAACAAGACACAATTGATCACTGTCTCCTTAAAGCATCTCGCTCATCTTTATCAAATCATCTTGAACACTTGTATCAAATATTCATTTGAAAAAACCATTTAGATTAATGGCTAAAAACTGGCAAATCTACAAAAAATTTAATTATACTTTGATTCTTTAGCTTTGATTTGACTTGATCAATTTTTCCCTAACTTAACTTGACATAAATAAATATAAAAAAAAAAAATTTACTTTTTTTAAATCACTTAACTTTAATATTTATGCTTTTTGAAAAAAAAAATAGCAATTGCCTTTTAACGTGAAGATCTACTTCTTGATCTGGATGAACTGGACGAACCTGAGCCAGAGCTAGACGATCCAGACGATGACCTTGTTCTCGACCGACCACCTCTCTGTCTGGATCTTGATCGTCTCTCAGCTCCTCGTGCATAATCACTGGCACGATATCTACCTGCATAATGAGCACGACCCCTGTATCTATCACTCTCGTGTCTTGGCGGTGTTCGTCTTCCATACTGTTCATTTCGATCATAGCGATATCTGCCAACATCTGTTCTTCGTTGATCATGTCTATCTCTTTCTCTAGCACGCTCCCTCTCTCTACTTTTGTCTCTGCCCCTCTCTCGCTCTTTGTCCTTGTCCTTATCTTTGTCAGTTCGCTCGACAATCTCTTTTTTTTCTTCGACTCTCTTGTTCTCCAGCTCTGTGATCTCTTTGGCCCTCTCCTCTTCTTTAGCTTTGCGCTCCTTTTCCTCTTTCTCCAACCGCTCTACTCTTTCTTTTTCCCTCTGAGCTTTTTCGGCCTCTTCTCTTTGGCGCCGCTCTTCGGCTCGTTTCTCTCTTTCCATTTGCCTTCTCTCATTTTCGCGCTGTCTTTCAGCACACTGCTCTTCGTTCAACGGCAACCAATAGATGAACGGCGTAGTAGTTGTCTTTCTAAATAGGTCATCAAATGTTTTGACCGGCTCTTCTCTTTTGTTCTCTTTTGTTTTCTCGTCGCTATTTTCCACTTGTCTTCGATCACGTGATCTGGATCGTTGTCTAAGCTTGGGCAAGTCCCATTCTCTTATTTTTTCACTTTTACTTTTCGGCTCTTTTTCCCTTTCTTTTTCTTTCTCTTTTTCTCTTTCCTTCTCTCTGTCCTTTTCTCTAGTCTTGGCCTCTTTGTTCTCTTTGTTCTCCGAGTCTTTGTGTTTGTTTGGCAGAGTGAGTGCACCGTTCATGTTGGACATCAGTTCGTCCAAAGTGGTGTATAGGCAAACAAGATTTTTTGGGTTAGACGATGGCCATTTGATGTTGTGCAGATTTTTTCTAGCCGACTTGGCGTCTTCTTTGCTCTCATATTCAACATAACAGTTGGATTTGACAGAGCTAATCCAAAAGTGCTGCTCATTGATCTTTCCGTATTGGCCCAGTAGGTCCTTTAGTTGATTCAAAGTGAACGGTCGGGTTAAATTGGACACATGTAGAACATTGGTGGGTTTTTCATCTATTTGATTTGAATCACTTTTGGCCACTTGAGGCTCGGCCTCGTTAGTATTTGAAGGCGACTCTGGAACACTTTCTTCAAAGTCAAGCTCATTATCAGACTCCTAGATAAAAAAAAATGTCAAAATTTATTTTATATAATTATATATTGGTATTAAATTTGATTCTAAGTTAAATTTTATTATACTGGTAGACGAAATTAAAGAACGCTGCAATAATAGGCTAAATATTATTAAGATATTGTCAAACAAAAAATGGGGTCTTAATCAAAAAACACTAGGAAATCTTTATAAATCCTAAGTCGGATCAATTTTAGATTATTCTTTTCCTTGCTTAAATTCATTTTCAGAAAATAATATCAAAAAACTGCAAGCAATTCAGAATACAGCAGTCAGATCTATTCTTAAGTTAAAATATGATACTCCCTCCAACATCGTGCATCATGAGGCTTTTAATAAACTAAAATTACTAACAGTCTCGAATCGGCTTTTTGAATTGAGTGAGAGATATGTTGGGACAGGACTGAGTCATTCTATTCCATTGGTTGAAAGACTGATGAAGGAATACAGAGAAGGTTTCGAATCAAGATATATTGAATACCCAACTCCATTGTGTAATTGCTACCTTACTGTTTCTTCTTTTTTTTCCTGAAACTTGAACTATTTAAACATGTGCCACAATCTTTTCCAATTTATGTCTTTTCAGCTTTCATTTTTTTAGGCTTATTTACTTAATTTCGATTCTTTTTTTTTATCTCATTTTATTAGCTTTAATTTTATTTTTATTTTATTTTTATTTAATTTTTTTATTATTTTTTTTAACTTATTCTGAAGGAGCTCTAGCTCGGTACAGAAAACAAATAAATAAAAAATATTTTTGATATGTATGATATGTATACAATACATATCTACACGATCTCAGTGGCATTGAATCAGTCAATGATAGATTTCTTAATCTAAGCGAAAGATACATTGAAAAGAATATCTTAAGTCAAAACCTTTTAATGTTAGATTTAATCGAAAATCAGATTCACAGTACCAACGGCAAAACACCTCTTGAAATTTTATACACTTAAAACTAAATTATTTTATTTTAGCAGTTGGTTTTTCTTTTATTTTATTTATTTCATTTTATTATAATTAATTAACTATAAATATAAAAATACTGTAACCGGAAGGCAAAAGAGCGAGAGCTCAAACCTTTAAAATTATTAATAAACTATTGAAACTATTTTTTTTTAATAATAAGATTTAACATGTGTTTTAATAATAATAATAAAGCTACAGCAGACTAGCTGCGGAGCAATGGTCTAATTTTAAAATAAGTCTTGAAAAAAATAGGAAAATAATTAATTATTTTTTTTAAATTAATAAAAATTTTGTGGTAATTATTTAACAAAAATTAAATTTATTTGTATATTTTAATTTCTTAAACATAATTGTAAATTAAAAAAAAAGGAAAACAAACAGTACAAAACTTCCTTCTTTTGCATTCTTTTTTATTTTATTTTTTCACATCGCCGTATCTGGCGTAGTTTTATGAATTAATATAGTGTGACCTCGATTCGCAAAACGTCTGGGTAAACCAAAAAAATTTCACAAATTCCAACACATTTTGTGTGTATTATGATTTGGTGCGTCACCCAGATTTTTTTCACAAAATTAAGATTTCGGTAACAAATATTCTGTTTGTTACCGAAATCTTATCAAATATCAAAAATTTTTTGTTTCAAAAAGTTATCTAATTTTTTTTAATTCATTTTTAGATTTTATTAAATTAATTAATTTTTTATATTTAAACAAATAATAAAATTTAGCTTCAGAAATTTAAATTAAAAACCCAAAAGAACATTAAAAACTTTTTCCTAAAATTTTTTGCCGCTGATTTTGTCTGACCGCCAAAGTGGCCGTCCGTTTCAGGGCTGGCCGTACATCTGGTCGGCCAACTTTGCGGTCCAAATTTTTGACCGCCGGTCTGACCGCCTTATTTTGGCCGCGTTCGGACCGGCCAAACTTGGCGGCCGCCAAACACTAGTGTTGGGTATTGTGAGTGGTGGCAAGTAGACCAAAAGACGCCAAAAGTTGATGCTGGCCATTTTGATGACCGGGGGCGAAAAAAAAAACTTTCAAAAATTTTAAATACTAAGATTTGATAGAGAAAAGATTTGAGTATAAGAAAAATCGTTCAGTTTTAGAGAAAAAAGATTTTTTTCCAAAAATGCCAATCTACTACTAGCAGCAAAATATGTACCTATTTGTTTAAAACCCAAAAGAGGAAGACCAAATTAGGAAACAAAAGCTTTATTGAAAAATGAATTTTATGTTAAAAATTATCCTTTTTTATTTAAAAAAACATTAAAAACTAATACTTAGGTATATTTTACTCTAAAAATTCAAATTATATACTGATTTATTCTAAATATTTTACAGATCATTATTTATTAAAAACTCATCAATTAATATATATTAAATTTACTTTATTTTACGTAAATTTTTTTAACAAAGGCAATGTGAAAACATTCATTAAAAAAATCCAAAATTTAAATTATATATATATTTGTTATTTAAAAAAAAATCTCTTTTTCAAAAGTGTAATTAATAAAAAGGAAAAAGTTTCAAATTAATTCCAAATTTAAAAAAAAAATGATAAGTGAAAAAGTTTTTTCTTAATTAAAGAAAATTGACAATAACCGGTTTGAATAACCATCTTTTTAAAAGTATAATTCGAAAAAATTTTAATTACCTTAATTGCACTTGTTCTTTGTTCATTATGTTCAGAATTGTGCTCCACCTCACTCTTAGTTGTTTTCAAGTCGTCCAGTTCATCATCTTCCTTTATATTTTGTTTATCTAAATTATCTAACGGGTTTTTAGGTAAAAAACTCTTTAAAGTTTCACTTGATATAGTTGGAGGAGATTTTTTATTAACTAAAAAGTCTTCACCTAACCATTTTCTTTTTCTCAAAGAGTTAGCAGCATTTTCTTCATTCAGCTGGCAAGTATCCTCAATTTTTTTGCCCTCACTCGCATTATGATGCCAACGTGGTTTTGGCGATTTTGATCTACTAAAACGATTTCTTTCTCCAGAAAGCGGAACTTCTTTAATCACGGATTCCGATCTTTCACTGCCAGATTCCATATCCTTTGTATTCTCTTTGTCTTCTTCGTTTTTTACGCCAACCAACTCAATTTTTACCTCGGCCACCTCTTCTGAATTTTTCGCTACTCCGGCGGTCTCTTTTTCTACACCCGGCTCGTTCAAGCTTTCGCTTTTAAGTGGAATCTTTTGAGATCTGTCAATAGGAGACTTGGGATCATGCTCGCCCACAGTCTCAACTTCTTCATTCAGCTTGCAAAAATACTTAATAAAAACCTAAATTAATTTTTTTTTTTTGTTAGTTAAAAAATACATTTTTAAGTTTTTCTTGAAGTTCTTGTTTATTTCCAGACGCAGATAGTCCTAGCTTTTTAAGCTCGCTTTTAAGCTCAGCAACCTTAAGCTCGTTTAAATCGAGTTGCTTGGATTCTAACAGGATTGGTTCGGACATATCACTAAGTTAAAATTTTTTCTAATATTTTTTTAATATTTGAAATTTAATTTAAAATGAAGTTTTTTTTTTATTATTGAAATAAATTTTCTTTTGTATTAAGCCAAAATTATAAAAAATTAACATCTATAAATAAATTTCCAACTATAAATAAATGTTCTTCTGCAGAAAAAACTTAACATTTGACTTAAAAGAAAAAAATGAAAAAAAATATTTTATACGAAAATTTTAATTTTTAATTTAAAAAAAATTTTTTTTTTAAATTGTCAGTAAAAATAAAATTATTTGAGTCATTAAAAAAGATGCCACAAAATTTAAAAAGAATACCCCAATTTTTCATTTTTCCTCAAATATCGAATAAATTCCCCAATTATTAATAATAATAATAAAAATTAACAGATTTTATAAAAAATTATTAACACTTGCCTTTAAAAATGAAAACTAATATTACACAAAGAACCTCAATTTTTAAATTTTTATAATTTTTGTCAACTAAAATATTTTAAAATTTTGTTTTCAAAATGAATGGACTGTTGCCCGGAAAAGATAACCATTTTAATAGTTAAAATTTGAATTATCTGTTTTTTTTAAATATCAGTTTCTGAAAATGAGTTCGGACAGAATAAAATTTAAACCAAAATAGATCTAACTAAGACTTAAAAACGTTTCTAAAATTTCATAATTCAAAAACCATTTTTTGTTTGAAAAAATCTCAATTTATTTAGCCTTGAATTACATTGTTGCTGAATTTAATGTATTATTGAAGAAAAAGATAATTAGAATCAATCATAATAAAATTTTTTTAAAATATTTAATTAATTATAAACTTTATTAATTTTTAATAAAGTTCAAGTCCAGACTTTTTTATATCAAAAAATTTATGTACTCTTGGGTTGTCTAATGCAAAAGATTTGCCATATATCAGAATTTCGTTGCAATTTTAGCATAAATTTATTCTTCAGTATTTAAAATTTTAAAGTCCAGACTTGGACTTGGTTTGAGACTTGTGACTTTTAAACAACTCTAGTTAATTATAATTAATATACCTGCAAAAAGCTCTCTCAGATTTATTTATTTCATTCTTTCATGTAAAAAAAATATCCTTAAATTGATAAATTATTTAAATCCAAAAAAATTATGAAAAGACAATATTGAGTTAATTTTTAAAATTATTTTCAAATGATTTTATAAATAAAAATTACATTTTTAAATCATGAATCCAAAAAATTTTAAATGAAGATTGTTTTTCAATTTGAATTTTTTTTCTAAACATTGGATTTCTATCTAATTTAGTGTTAATTAATTTTATTATGAATGATTTAGATAATTGGCAAATTTTGTATAAAAAATTAAATAAAAGATTTGAATTAATTAAAAGTTAAATTAATGAATTCAATTTTAACTAATAGTTATCAAATCTACAGCATACCCGAATTAGTTTTTATTTGACAATCGCTTTTTTAATATAACGATTTTGTTATTGATATGGCGGCTTAATATTTTAAAAATTTTGTTCATTCAAAATTAAAAATTATTTAATTGTATAAAAATTTTGTTCTACTCAGAATTGATCTTCATAAATTATTCATTATCTGGAACTATTTATAAAAATAATATTTATGCTTTATTTTTTTATAGAGCTTTTTTCTATTTAATCCAATATTTTTTTTATCTCGAGGCTGTGAAGTTCATTTCAATTCGATCGTTTCAATTCAGAAAAATTTGAATAACTTTTTTACTATAAGGAATAATTTAGTTCTGTAAAATGCTTAATGATTAAGCAACTTTGCTTACTGATTAAGCAACTTTGCTTAATCCGAAAATATATGTCTGCAAAACCTCTGCAAAGTAAGTGCACAATTGATTTAAATACTTTTTAATGGTGTGCAAAATGCATGAAATTGCAGAGTATTTTGCAGACTTATTTTACTGAATTAAGCAAATTTGAGCATTTTACAGAACTAAATTATCTCTTTTAGTAAAAAAGTTATTCAAGTTTTTCTGAATTGAAATGATCGAATTGAAACCAACTTCACAACCCCTTTTATCTCTTTATATAATTTAATTTTTTTTTATCAATATTTTGACTTTTGCTTTCCTAGTCTTTATTGTTAACTAATTTTCTTTATTATATGTTTTATTGATTTTTTAGATTAAAATTTTTATAATCTAAGCAATTATTTTGGTTCCATTGAATTTTCAATAAAAATGGTTGGAATTTATTGTACTGTTCGCCTTACTTTCAGCTTCGTTTATCTTGAATAACCAATTTTTTAAACTTTGTTGTGAGAATACTTAAAAATGACTTTTTTCTGGCTTTTGCTCAATTCTGATTCTGATTCTTCAAAAAAAATCTGAATCAGGGGGTAAACCAAGGACGAGATACAAAAATAGTGAAAAACTCCTAAAAATTTCGTCTCCGGTCAATTTTAATAGTCAAAAGTTATTTTTTACAAAACAAATGAATGCATCATTTTGTAGCCTTAAGAATCTGTACAATAATAATTAAATATTTTCACAAAATTAGAACTAAAAGGATACAACTAATAATTTTGGTGCTAATATTTGAGAGGGGTAGCCAAAAAAATCATTTTTTTACAATTTAAAATTATTTGATAAAGTGCAATTATCTAGTCTAATTATGACAATAAGATTTGAAAAATGAGAGAAAAATTTTGAAAAAAATTTATTTAATTTCTCAAAAATTTTTTTTATATCTAAACATAAATTACCTTTACATTCTTTTAAAAAAAAAAATTAAATAAAAAAAAAAAGAAAAATTACCTAATCAAAAAATGAGGTATCAAGCCTCAATAATATGGTCAGTGTCAAAATAAATTACTGTTATGGTGATATCATCACGTATATTGCGCGGCATATCAGCCCGCAAATAATTTGAAATTTGAATATGATCGTTGCCCAATGCATAGCGGATTAGATGTGTGGCTGAATTGTGGTCAACCGGTTGATGAGAGATGGACACTCTTCGCTTTGTTAAATCCTCAAATACTTCCCTTAATTTTACATGCCTATCTTCAGGTATGACATATGGATCGTAGCTTTGTTGCCCATTTAGATGATTGCCAACAAGTTGAACAACTTTTTCAGGACTCAACAAATCCCAAAGTCCGTCAGTGGCCAAAATTAGAAATTTGTCCCTGTAGTTTAGCTTCTTGTGAATTATCTCAGGTTCCGCGGTAACATACGGCGGTGACAAGTAATATGAAGGAATTACGCCATGGCCGTAAATCGGCACAGCATATTCCTTTAGATCTTTTTGTGACCACTTGAAGCGAACATCGCCAAAAGCTCGCAATGGCAGCAGCATCTCTAACAAGCGGCCATCTCTTATCAGGGTTGTGTGTTCATTGGGATGTTCGCTAAACAATCTTTTCATTTCATTCAAATTTTCGGAATTGTGCTCAAAGGACATTTGATAAGGCACATAGGTTCCATCGTCAAATTCTTGGCCAAGCACAGCTCGTGCATCGCCTAAATTAGCTACAAAAAGATCCATATCCTTTAGCATGGCAACACACGCACAGCTGCCACTCATAGCCACATCCAAAGTCTCTTTGTCCAAGCCTTTGGAGCTAGCCGGGTTTGGCAAAGCTTCCACTATCAAATCATGGTCAAGCTTCAGAAATGAATCTATCAGTATTTTTTCCATGTTGTACTCAATTTCGTTTCCAATGCTTTCTTCCATAATTTTCTCCTTCAAAAGTTCCTCAGCGTACAAAATGAGTGATTGTCTATGCAGTTCTTTCAGTTTGGGCGAACGCATGTCATTGTAAGTTGCTTGGTATGCGTACCACAGTGGAAAATTGGGCTTTTTCGGATCAGATGATTTATACTTTAGCTTGTCTGCCAGTTGTGTTGTGCTCAATAGATTAAGAGCTATGTAATCAAAGAGTCGCTGAGAAATAGTGTCAGAACATTGGTAGCCTTAAATTGGCAAAAAATTAACTTTCAAAATTTTAAATTATTTCAGGGCCTTTGTCTATGGCAAAAATTTAATTCATTGACAAAAGCTTTTGTAACACTAGAAGCCAATGGCGTTCATTATGGCGCAAAGGGTTTGCATAAAATCTATTTGAATCTTTTTAATAAAATATTAATTTATATTTTTTTAATGATGACCAACTTCTGTAAAATCAATCGCTGAATGATACAACACTTGGTCAACTTGGTCAAATTGAAAATTGAAGATTACAAAAATTTAAGACAAATGGGCAGTTTTTTATAAAAATTAAATTCCAATTTTAATATTTTTACATTTTTATCAATTTTTAATTTAAAAATCTAAAAAACGTTTTCAATTATTATTATTATTATTTATTCAGTAAAAACCACAATGGTCATGTAAAAAAAAAATAAAATAAAGTAAATTTTTTTCTTTCTAAATAAATTTAAATAATAAAATAGAATGTTCTCATAATTGTATTAGTCACATGATTTAATTGAATCAAAAGAACTTTTAGAAATAATTTTTCAAATTCGATTTTATTTTTTTTTTAAATTTAAAATAAACTTTAAAAAGCTTAAAAAGCACTTCTTTCGTTTTGTCAAATCTATTCATTGCTATTTTTTTATCATTCTATTATTGAACAACCTTTGATTTTATTAAATTATTCAATTTTAAAATAATTTTAAGAAGAAATAATCTACTAAATTATAAAATGTACAATTCAGTATTTTTTTTTCAATTTGTCAAATCATTGAAAACTTTTATGTCTAAGCCACTGTTATGTTATTTTATGGAATCCGAACAAAATAAATTTTTTTTTGAATTTTGATATTGATGCAACATAGTCCCATCAACTGTCTAAGTCTGCGAAAAAAGTGCAAAATCTCCGCAAAATGCGATTAGCTAGAATACATTGAAATTTTATTTCTGCTGAATTTGCAGAGTTTAGCAAACTTTGACAATTGATGCAGCTATGTAGATTGCACCATGTTGCTATCACAAAACTAAATTTAATCTTATGAAAAAAAAAATTTAATCAATTTTTTTTCAATTTGTTCTGTTCTTTTGAACTGAATTTAAAAAAAAATAATTTTTTTTCCTATTTCTATTTTTACTTTTGTTCGGCAAATAATAAACAATTACGTTTTATTCTTTTAATTTCTTTTAATTTTAATTTCGAGTTTAACAACATCGGGAAGTGTCCACTAATCTTAATGATTTTTCAACAAAATTGACGGAAGTTATTAGACTAGAAACATATTTTTCGAACTGAAGTTTTTTTTTCTATTTTACATTTTTGAAATAATTGCGTACTTATATTTCAAATTTTAACATGCTTAAGTATTGAGTTTAAATTAAACAACGTAATTTCAAAATTTTAAAAAAGTTAAATAGAAAAAAAAACTTGCCGGTTTGTTGTATAAAGCACTAAATTGGGTAAAAATTTTTTTTTGCTCTATTTGGATAAACTTGTAAAGAAGCCCATCTCCTAAAAAACAAATTTCGGATTTTGTCCCTAGGGGTACGTATCATCGATGATGACGTATCAATCCATAGAAATATATTTTAATAGAAAAATACTTTAAGAATTTTTTTCAAGAAATTGTGAAACAACTTTATAGAAAAATAATTAACAAAATAAACACAAAATTTGATCAAATTTTATCAATTTAAGGATGTTTTTAAGAACAAGTTTTTAAAATATTTGATTTTTGAAAAATTTAAATATTTTGTCATTTTATGAACAATGAAAAATTACTAGAGATTATTGCTATTATGAAAAATAAATTCTATCAATTATTTTTTCTATAAAAATTATTTTTTAATCTACGAAAATAATTCTAGGAAATAATTATTCTATTTAAAATGGTTCGTTAAATTGAATGTTTGCCACTATTGATCCAATCTTAAAGAGACCCTAATTCATAGACCATGTTCTTGAATCTCAAATTTGGGTTTTCGAAAATCGAAAGTAAAATAACTAAAAGGTAGTTAGAGTAGATTTAAGGACATGGATAATTTAAATCTAAAAATTATTTCAAAAATATTTGAATATTTTAAAAATTAATATTTTTTTAATATGATAAATAATTAAAAATCGTAAATAATTAAAAATTGTTTTTTTAGTCACAAGTCTCAAGTCAAGTCAATTTTTTTTTTAAATTTTACAGTTAAGACTTTGGGTTTAATGTTCATGATTTAAAGTCTTAGTTTGAAATGATTGTTTCAGCATTTTTTTACGATTTTTCAATCAAACTCTCAAAGAAACCACTAAATAGACAATTTTTGAAAACAACTTATAAAATCACTTAATTTTGAAAGCATTGTTTTTAATTATGAAAAAACACACTTAAAGATTTCTAAAACTACAATGCTGATTTGATACTAGGGTTTTTGGTAGTTTTACGTAATTTTTCGAAAAATTAAATATATAAGAAACAGTTAAATCACGAAAATTTCGGTTATTTTACGAACAATTTCGAAAAATTATGTAAAGACGAAATTGTCAAAAAACGCCATTTTTAGGCCATTTTTAAATTTTATCAGTAAGTTAAACAATTAAAAAAAATGAGAAAAAAAAATTTCCCAATTAAATTTACCGGTAAAATTATCAAAAACACTAATATCAAATTAGCACTGTATATTTTTGAAAGATTGAAAATTTCAATCTACCAAAAAACAATAATTTCTTTAAAACTTATAATTTATTTTTTGATAATGTTCTAATTTTTACAGCTAGAAGGTAATTAAAGCTGCCAATGAATACAGCAGTAGTCAGACAGAGCAAGGTAAATCTAACTCTAGCTGTATTGTGCATATTTTTTATAAAGTTTATTAATTAATTAAAAATATTCTAAAATAAAAAATAGTTAAAAACCAGATTTTTGTATGAGTCAGAGTCTTAAAAGACAAAAAAATTCATTTTCAAATAAAATCTCTGTCTGGGCTTAAAGAACAAAAAAACTAGTTTAAAAAAGGCAACTTGAAGTGAATGATCAATTCAAAATATCATTTCAATTCAAAGGGTTTATCTTAAAATATTAAAATTAGTCTTTAAATTTATTTAAATAATTTTAATGTAACATGTTTAACATGTTATGTAGATTTAAATAAAAAAATAAATTTTTGATTTCAAAAATATTTGAAGGAAAAATCGATCTTTTCATTTTATTACTTATTTGCAATTTTAATATTTGAAATTCATTTGTAAATTTAATTTTTAATTTTAAATGCTGTGTACAAATACTTTTGAAAAAAAAATTCAAAAAAAACTCACAAAAAATCAGTTTAAAAATTAAAATTTTAAAAATCTTTTTTGTCAATGTATTGAGAAATTAATTTTTTTCAAATTATTTAATTTTTTAAATCTACATTACATGTAAAGCAAGTTACATTAAAACTATTTAAATAAATTTTAAGATTAATTTTAATATTTAAAGTTAAACTCTTTGAATTGAAATGATATTTTGAATTGATCATCAACTTCAAGATGCCTTAAAAAATTGAAAAAAAGCTTTCGTTTTTATAAAACTAAGCACTGTTTCTGATCTGGTGGTCTGTGTAGCAATTAACACTTTTTTTTTTCCAAATATGAGGATCAATACCATAAAAAGTTTTTTTAAGTATTATATGCTTAAAAAGGTTAGATGGATCCTTTAAGGGCACTAAAAAAATTGAGAGTTAGGTTAGTAATTTGAATTTTTCGGGACAAATAAATACCGAGAATTTTCAAATATTTAAACTTATAATTGACAAAAAATGATGCAATTTTTTTTTTAAATATCTTTTTACCTGAATTATTTACCTAAAAATTCAATTAAAAATGCCAGGTGCTTCAAGTGCTGTTAGTGTGTCTAGAGTGTTTTTTTACCTCCATGACCATCGAAAACTCCGAATAAATAGGTGTCCGAGTAGAGGAATTTCGCCGAAGTTTGTCTGTCTTCAATGGGACTGTTGGCACCCAGATAATTGGCATCGTAGTATTTAATCGAGCATTTCGATTGAATGTCCACTGTTGATTCGTTTGTGCGCAGAATTTTTGTCGCCTCCGCAGGGCTCAAGAGCAGATTTGAAGTGGAGCGATCACCCAAATTCAGGTAGCGCATATTGCGCTTTGTAAAGCTTTTTTGATAATGATTTAGGCCATTTTTGGAGCAATTGGACACAATTTTTTTAAAATTTTTAGACAAAAATTTCATGTCAGATTTTAAAATAAAAAAATGGTTTATTGAAAAAACTTGATATACTTTTAATTTATTTTAAAATGCAGCTTATGAATTTAGAGAAAAATCGAGCTGAAATAGATCACGTGATAGTTGGTTAGTGCGCCAAAAATTGACTGCTGTGCCAAAGTGCAGGCTGTGGGGTAATGGTGAAATTAAAAGAAAAAAAATAAACAAAAGAATAAATTTTATTATAAATTTTAAAAAAATTTTCTTTAGTAGCTTAACAAAAGTATTTTCTAAGCACGATTAACAAACAATTGATAAGCTATGCCTACGGCTGCCAATAACAAAGCTGGAACGACCAGGAAAGAAAAATTGAGGCCTTCACTTTGACTCTGGGTTCGATCCTTGAAAAAAAAATTTTTTTTTTGATTTTTTTCTTAACTTTTATAAAACATACGTGATCTGACGTGACTTTTTTTTGTTCTTTTTTGTCCGCTAAAACTCCGACTTGATATTTCTTCATCATATCTCTAGCGTCCATTGAGTGGCCCACGTCTTCAAATGATTCAGTTGCATCCTTGAATCCCTTGTCTTTTATTTGATACTCTTTCAAGGCTTCTTCGCCTCCTGGGTGCTTAAATAAAACAAAATCAAGATTATTATTTTGCTAATAAATTTTTTATTTTTATTCACTTCGTCCAAGAATTCTGTTACATCATAAACATTTTCATGAATAGATAAATAATATCGGTCCGGGTTTTGAGCAGTCAACTCGAATAGTGCTTCTTGTGAATAAATCTTGGAATTGGCATTGTCTTCAGCTGAGCTTGACATTTTTTAAAATTGGTCTAAGACTATTAATTTAGTATGACAAAAATTTTTAATAAAATTATAAAAAAAAAGTGGTTTAATGTTAAAAAATGATGCTGTCAATTAGTAAATTGTTGGAGAATTCGTTTTTTTGCTTTTTTGTTCATATCAAAAATTGGAAGTCATTATGAAACATTTCAAAATAAAATTCATTGTTTTTTTATTCATAATTTTAAAATTTATGCATTTTTGCAAAAAAGGCCAAAGGTAGATTAAACAAAATTTTAGTCTCAATTTAAATATCGAGTTAAAATGTCTTTTCTAAGAAGAAAGGACTCTTTTTTTAGAAATATTTAAAAAGCAAATTTTATCATTTAATTTTACGAATAAATATGTATTTTGAAATTAAATCTTACATTTTAATTTTAAGCTTTACCTGAAAAAAAAATTTCAACTAAACAATATATTTTCAACTCAAGTAGAAATCTTGAATTTTTTAATTTTTAAAATTCTAAATATAATCAAAAAAGATTCCTTTCATATTGAGAGCTAAAATTGACAAAACCATTTGCCAGATAAACAATCAAAAAAGGAACCCTTTAAAAAAATCAATGGGTGCAATTATATCAGATGGATGCATCCATTATATGATATTACATTATAAATATGACTATAAAAAATTTATATAAAACATATATTTATTAAAACATGTTTTATAGTCCTATGTTTAATGTTATACCAGAAAAAATTGTAATTTTTCTGAAATATGCTAGTCAAGCTCGCTAAATTTCACAATTATTAAATTCTAAGACATGTTTATAATTTTAATTAAAAATTTTTCTTAAAAATTCAAAATCATTTAGCTCTCAATATGAAATTAACAAAAGCAATAAGATTAAAATTAATTTTAATTTTTTTGATTACGTTTATTTGGGCCAACTTTGTGGACTTTAAATTCTTTAACAAAGAAGTGGCTCAAAAAAAATTATATTTTGAGATTCAACAAATTAAATATTCAATTTTACTAAAAGATTCAAATATACAAAGATATAAATGTTTATTTTTGACTCTATATTTTAAATTAATATATTATATTTGAAATTTGTGAAAAGATTCGTTTGGAATGAAATTGAAATCCAAATGTTCTTAACTTATTTAAAGATGTATTAACAACAAACATAAAATTCTTGAGATTAAAATTTTCTAAATATTTTCTAAGAATAATTGACCAAATAAATCGTTATCAAGATCTTAAAAAATTTTTGATTTATATTATTTCTTGATAAATTTTTTTTTTAAAAGAATAGTTTAAGTTTAATTTAATTAACAACAAAAACATTTTATCAATAAATAACTGGAAAGATTTTTTGACGGATCCAGATTGGTGGATCCTGATTTCGGGTACCTAAAAGACGGATATTTTTTGCGTATCTTAAATTTTTTTAAGAAGACGGATCTGGATAGAAAAATTTCAAATAAATATTTTTATTTTCTATCTTATTTTATTTTAAATTATTTTAATATTTTAAAATAAAAAAATATTCAAAAAAATATATCTGAAGATTTACTTAAGTTTATTCAAATTTTACTCTTGATATAAATTATTCATCATTATTACAAAAAAAATGTTTATCTTTTTTAAGTGCATGATAAAACTTTTCGCTCAAGTTCTTTCAACCTTAAAAATTAAATTGGAGTTTTGCGTTTAAATTCACTTAAAATAAATCTTAAAAATATTTAAAAAAAATAAAATTAAGAAAATTCAAATTAGATAATTACATATATTATTATATCATCAATGTCATAAGATTTTTGTGCAATCTTTTTAATTATGGCTTTTGAAATTGTCGATTAATGACAGTTAAAATTTAAAAAAAAATTCATTTATTTAAATTTTAACTGTCATTAATTGAATTCAAGGTTCCAGAAATTCAAATCTTCCAAAAATAATCCAAAGTTTTGTAGGTTGAGATGATTGTAAAAAATCAACTAATTCAACTATTATCAGGCTCAACATTAACTTCCTTTTTATCATCATTTTCAAAATCAATAAATTTAGACAATATTGAATTTTGTCTAGTTTTGTTAAACAAAGGTGGTTTATCAAGTAATCCGTTGGACGTCATATGATTAAACTAAAAAAAATATTCTTTTTTGCTTTTTTTCAATAATAAAAATTGGCACACCATTTTTCAAACAAAACTATATACCAGGATGTAGAAAATTTTATGTTCTTTCAGAATATATATAATTTTAAAAATATTTTAATTTTATCTTTGAGTAATTGAGTCTGAAAGACCTACAACTTTTTAAAGGATTAGCTCTTTTTAGACACCTGGATATAAAATTTTTTTTAAGCTCCCCCAAAAAAAATGAAATTTATGGCTACAAAGGACGTAGTTTACAAATTTCATAAACTGCTTCCTTAAAGTCAAAAATTAGAAATTCAGATAACACTTAAGATTTGAATTTTTATAACCTTAAATTTTTTTGAGTAAAATTTTATTTTTTTTAATTTTAACTGTCATTAATCGACAATTTATGAAGCCATAATAAAAAAGATTGCACAAAAATAATGTTTAGACATTGATGATATACTAGTTGTAATTATTTAATTTAAATTTTCTTAATTCGTCAGGCATATTGTGCTCTAAATGAACCAGCTAAATTATTTAGAAGAAAAAAAGACTCACCATATAAAGTAAGATTTGTCGCAAGGATTTTAGGTAAATTTACGGAATTCAACGTAAAAATGTTATTTTACAAAAATTTACCTAAAATTACTCTGTAAAATTTAAGAAAAAAGTAAAAATTTACTCAAATTTTACAAAATCGCCAAAAATACAGTTTTTTTGGTCCTTTTACAATCTACAGAAATTTTGGTAATTGTTTAAATTCTTAAAAGTACAACAAATACAAAAAATCAGACTTTTTTCTCTTTTATTTTAATTCTTTATTATTTTATCATTCTGAAAAAAAATTATTTTTTTTTGCTAGTTAAATTTGAAGCATGTTTAAAAATTAAAAAGTGGATTAATTTATTGAATCGAGTTCAAAATTTTGAATTATTTAAAATATCGGACATTTATTAAAAGCATTATTATCATATAAATTCTTGGTTGCCATGGAAACATAATTTTTTTATTAAACCTGCGCTTAAATTTTTTCAATTTTCTTACTGAAGAGAAATATTCACCAAAATAATTTGACCCAAAATTCTGACTAAAATGGAAGATAATGGTAATTGCTTTTAATTATAAAATTAGAGTTAACAATTTCCGTATTAGACGAAGCAATTAATAAACGATCGAACCAGGAGGGTCTGCGAATTGCTAAAATTTCTCGGGTAGACCTCGAAGATAAATACCTAAATTTGTACGATGAAAATATAATACTCAAAAAACATGCTCGTAAACAAGAAGATAAAATTAAAAAGTATTTTGAAGTATTGAAAAAAAAAAATTTAAATTTAATTTTTTAGAATGGCCACTAAGCTAATTAAATTAGCAAATGATAAAAAAAAAATTGGCACAAATTTAAATGAATCAGCGTTTGGGGGAGGTAAATTCAAAGACTGAAAAAATTTAAAATTTGTAAAAAAGCTTCTGTTTTAAGCAAAAAGAATGCGCGATATTGACAGTGAAGAATTGATATCGGAATTGCAAGGTAAAGTTTACGAGTTGGAGCAACAAAATAAAAAATTAAAAGAAAATGTAATATTTTTTAATAATTTTTTAAAAATTTAATAATTTAAAATTTCGCAAATATTAGCTTCAAATAAGCAAAATTCAGCTTCAATCTTTGCAAACCCAAAAAAATCCAGTTGCCAATGTCTATAGCAATGTATCATCTAGAATCGATACGGTAATAATAAAACTATTGCTAAATAATTTTGTAATTTTTTTTATCAATTCAGGGTTTGCCGAAACGAGATCCAAGCTTCACAAAAAATATCCGAACTGTATCAACTAATCGAAGTGGTAATGTGAGCTCAAGATCAATGGCAACACCTAACTACAATTCCAACAATAACAATAACAACATCCGTCATATACAGCAACTGTAATACAATAAAATAAAAATAAAAAAATTTTTAAATTTTTAAAAAATTAGGGAATACGATAATGTGGATTTAAAGTCTAAAATAGACGAACTTGAGTCACACATTTATGCTTTAAATGAACAATTGATTCAGCAACGTAATGACCATGAAGAAGAGTTGACAAGACTCAGAAGCCAGGTTTCCCAAGAGCACGTGTAATTATCCTTTATTTCCTTTTTAATAAAAAAAATTTATTTTTGAATAAAAAAATTTTGTTTCCAATATTGGGGTAAATATAAAATTTATCATATATTTTGGGGTACTATTATATAAAAAAGTATTGCTTAATATTTAAAAAATGATGAAAAAAATAAAATTAAGAGTATTTTAGTTAGCATTGCTCATATTTATGTTGTATGGATCAGTTCAAAATATTTAGGTTTTTAATATCTAATGTTTTTTTCTGTTATCATTCTTATTTTACTAATAGCTTTTTTAAAAAATTCGTATCAGACTTAGGTTTCAAAAAAGAGGGAAAAGAAAATCAAGTTTTTGAAGTATTTTGATCTGAGAAAATATTGTTAAACAATTTTATAATTATAAAAGAAAAAAATAAAAATATACACTTAGTAAATTTTATTTTTAACCTGCAAGTCTTTCTCTCTTTTTTCTGCTTGTATATTGCAACATGTTCGACATTTTCCTAATTCTCAATTAAGCTTTTCTGGTTCTTTGGACCTTTTTTCTTTTTGTTTTAGAAAATTCCATAATAGTTTCTTTTGGTTCATATAATAATGCGTTTTTTTGTTAGAAGGTCTGTCTTTATTTCTGGTTTCTTCTTATACTTTATCAATTTTGTTAATTAAAGTGAAAAGACCGATTAAATCTTTTTTGATGGCAAAAAAATTAATTAATAACATTAAAAAGATTAACCTTTTTCTATTTTTAAATTTTTTACTAAAATTTACATAGTTAATTCTCTCTTGAATGGAGCGATGCAAGACTTAAAAATAATTGAAAAAAAAATTTAAAAGTAAAATTACAGATTAAAAATGAATTTTCATAATTTTTTTATTTATAACAAAGTTAATAATTAAGATAATTTTTTTTTATTTACCATAACATTGATTATTTATTCAAATCCTATTATTTGAAAAATTCCAGTATTTGAAAGCTTTCTAAAACTTGAAATCGTTTTTGATAGAAAAAACTTTATTATGGAGAATTTCCTCAAAAAATAAAACTTGTGGTCAATATTTTAGTGGATATTTAACTCTGAAAATTAAGACATTGTGAATTTTGGTACAAAAAAACCAAATCTTGACGACCAAAACATGTCCTTTAAATTAGGGCAACTGATACATCTTCTGTACCACCAATATATTAATTCTGCAAAATTCTATCAATCCTAAGCTTATAGAGGTATTAATTCTGAATAAATGTTTTAAATTTCAGTTTCGAAAATATCTTATCGATTTAAATTTCCTAAATAGAAATGCTGGTCAAAAAAAAAAAGAAATTTTGTTATCATAAAAAATGTAAAGGTTTTTTCTTTCAAATATTTTTTAAAGTGTTAAAAATTTAGCTTACTATTTTAACTCTGGATTTTTTTTTCAAATAATAAGATAATATAGTAAAAACAATCTTTCAAGCACCTAATGATTTAGACAAAAGGCTGAGATTATTAATTATAACCATTAATAAATCACCTTGTTCTTTAAATATTGTTAAAATGTAAATATTTTGGATGTAACATTTCAGCGATAATGGGTCTAACTATTCAATTTACTTTTACATGATGTAAAAAAAGGAGAAAGTAACTTAAAAAAGAATATCTTTAAATTATTAATATAAAACCCTAAATCGTATTTCTAACCTTGAGTAACACGTTGAAATAAATTGCTGAGATATTCAAGGACTTTTTTTTATATATTAAAAAAGCAAAATGTAAATAATTAAAATTTTTAAATTCTTACATTTTCTAAAAAACTTATTTTGGACTGTCATTAGAAAGTTTTCTCAAAAAAATTTCCGAAATATTGCACAAAAAATATTAGAAAATATAAAAGAATAAAATTGTTTACATTTTGTCATTAAGTGCAAAACCTGGTACAAAAAAATTAAGTACTGTTTTAATAGAGATTTAGTTTCTGATTGAACACTATGCCTTAAAATTAAAAGAAAATGAAATTTTTTTAAAATTAAAAAAATTAAAATATAAAATTTAAGTCAACTGAGCTTTTCAATTTAAAGTCTAAAATAAAATTAAAATTTACACTAAAATTTTAACTATCACGCTTTTAGCCAATTTTTCCTATCACTAATTTTTAAATTTTTTTAAAAATTTTTCAGACTTTTCCTCTAAATTTCCAGTCATTAGGTAATACGTTTTTTTGCAATAATTTGAAGTACTCGACCATAAAAAATTTTGATACGAATTATTTACATTTTATTTTTACTAATTTGATAAATTTATGATATAATAATTGATTAAATTTTTTAAAAAAAAAGCATGTTAATAAACCATGAATGTTGGAAAGATGATTAGGTTTACTGCAAAAATTTTTTAAGTATGTTAAAACAACGACCCTAGAGATTTATTCAGAACTTTTATATAAAAATAAAATTTTTAAAGGTAAATTTAATTTTTGTTTATGAAAATTAAATTTTTTAACAATCTGTCATTTTTATGATGTTAAATTAAAGTTGGTGATTTTCAAGAAATTTTGGCAAATTGACCCTAAAAGTCTTGTTTATTTTTTACCATAATAAAATTGATTGGAATTTTTAAGCGCAACAGTTCAGGAAAATATTGACCAAATCCGCTTACAGCGTGAGATTAAAGACAAAGTTAATCAATACACGGAATTACATTCAAAATTTTCCAACCTAACTCAGGTAACCAGTAGACCATAAATAAAAAAAAAAATTTAAAGCATTTTTGTTCAGCAACAATCACAGCTTAGAGACAAGCATGATCGATTGCTGGACGAGTTGGAGCGGAGCAACATCCTTTTAAAACAAGAACAGCAAAAAAATGTCTCGCTTAAGACAGAACTGAAGAATGTTCAGCACACTTACCGAGAGATTGTTGAGCTGAAAGAGAGAATTGAGGATGTGACTCGCGAGAACCAAGTGTTGAACGAGGCAAATCAAAAGTTGGTCAATAGTGCATTTAGTTTGGACCGGGAGCGCGAGTTCAGAGAGCGGGAAAGATCGCTTAAAATTCAAATTGCTCAATTGGAGGCCACATTGAAATCTGATGTTGGAGAAAAGGGCTCAATATTGGACAGGCTGAACTCTGAACGCGACCAATATGACAAACTTAACTCTGAAATGAGAGAAATGCAAATAAAATATTATGACATGAAGCAAAAGTATGATGAAATGAGCGAAAAAATGCAATTTTTGAGCAAAGAAAGTAACATTGATTTTACCGAAATCGAGGAAGCGCTCATTTTGGTCAAGGAAAGAAAAGCAAACAAGCATTCGGATGAGTTCTTGGGCATGGTCGATTCAGAAAAAGTGAAGGCTTATCAACGAAAAATTGTCGACTTGGAATGCACTTTAGCTGAGACTGTTGGTGAATTGGACAAGTCCAGACATTTGCTGGTCACTCAGGTCAAAATAAATGAAAATTACAAAAAGGAAATGATGTTGATTGACAACAAGATGGAAGAAAATAGAGCCGAATTCGATGCCAAAATGAATGAAGCTGCTCAAATGCTGGATATCAGAGCGGCCAGAATTAAGGTTCGTTTTAAATTAAGAAAAAGTTTTGATTTTAGATTTTTAAATTATCCCATCTTAATCTGCTTGTACCTAATTTATTTCCAAAATAAATCTTGAGATTAATATATAATCTTGAAGATAATGATTCAGTATTTTATAATAATAATAGTAAAAATAATAGGAGGAATGCTACGGCAAACTATGAAGGTATCTATGGCAGCTGTGTTGGATATTAAAAGCATGTGGTACAAGAGTAGTGAATAACACAAATAATGCAAAAAAATCCATAATAAAAAAATAATTCATTAACTAAAATTGCTGATTTTTCAGTAATTTTCGATGAACAAAAAATACCTTTTTTTTCATTAAAATACTTTAATTAATATGAAAATGTAAATTTATTATAAAAATCAATTTTGAAGTTATTTTTCCAAATTAGATTTAAAAATTAATTAATTTGAAAATTAGCTTTTTGTCTTTCAAATCTTTTAAATAAGAAACAAGATCATAGAACTTAGATTTTTCACCAACATTCATACCATAATATTCTAAATTATTTAAATGTTGTTTTATTTAAAAAAAAATTTAATTGTACCACCAAAAACAGCCTTTTCTGGCTCAAAAAATGGCTAAATATCAACTTAAACGTAAATTAACTGATTTTTAGTTTATTTTTTGTAAAATAATGCATTACTTACAATTGGTTGTCCGAAATCCCCACCATTAAAAATCTGACACACCCAATAAAAATCAAAATTGAAAAATTATGTTTTTAATTTTATTTTTAAGTCAGAAGAATTAATTTTTTAAAGTTATTATCTAATTGTTATTTTTCAAAATTTCGAAACAATAGAATGTGTAATGAACATTAACTTTAGTTACGATCTAAAAATATTTTGAATATACAACATGAGTGAGACTTTCAAAATTTTTGGTTTTCATTAAATTATTTGTTAGATATAATAAAAAATTATACTCTATAAAATATATTCATCCAAATAAAATTAAAAATAAAATTTTTCAATTTTATCATTTTATGTATTTAACACAAAAATTTTGTGCGGAACAATTAATTTTAATTTTCTAGAAAATTTTATGCAAAGAAATTTTGTTTGTGTGTGTCATATTTTATATGTGTTGATCAGATTTTTCATTGTGCGGGCATAGTATTCTCATTTACAATTTTAGTACGATTAAGAAAAATTAATAAGAATAATTTCAGCTATGCAAAATTAGCAAAATTACTTTATTTAGCAATTTTATTTAAAAAAAATAAATCGCCAAAAAATAAAATAGAATTTAAATCAATTAAATTTAAAAATTTCAATTTTAGTTTAATTTATTTTATATTTATTTATTTAAATCAATATTATATCAATACATATATACATAGTTTAATAATAAATGATAATTTTTGAAAAAAAATATAGCTAGTCAAATTTGAAGATTCAAGAAATTTGAAAATACCAGGCATCATCTTTTTAGATTTAGCATTTTTTTGGTTTAGATTTAAAGATTTAAGACATTTTGAGTCAAGAATAATATTCGTTTAACCGCAGGTAAATTGAGATAAACAAAAGTTTTATATAAAAAAAAAATTAGAAAAGTTGATAGATCTGATTTTCTAATTTTCTAAGAAAATATTTAAAATTTATTTTCTTATTTCTGCACAATTCTGCTTAAAATTATTGCTAGGGAAAATCAAATCTGTCACGATTACTGAATTTTTTTTTATGTAAAACTTTTGTTTTATTCAGTTTACCTTCAGTTTAGTGAATTTTAGTCTTGATTTGAAATTTTAATTTTGACTTTTAAATAATTTCATGAGTGATCCAGAATGATGAAAATTTACGTAAATTAAAATGGTCGTACAAAATACTTCCAATTAAATTTATCTACGATTTATAACAAAAAAAAATAATTATTTAAAATAATTTTGTAAAAATTTCTACATTTTGCCGCTGATTTTAAGTTAAAATAAAATTTTGACGGTGACCATTTCCGTACCTTGCGGCTAAAATTATACATTTTCAGTATTGTGAAAAAAATAAGAAACAGATGCAGAAATTTTAATAATCTTAATTTAAAGAGAGATTTTTTAAAAAATAATAAATCCATAATTAAAAATTTTTTAAACAAAAAGTTAAGAGTGATTTCTCAAAAAAAGACTGAGAGCTGGGAACAATTTTTTTCAAATTAAAATTATCTCTTTTTGATAAATATAAAAGATTTAAATTTAATATTTTTATTTGTTCAAAATTGTGAAGTTGAAAAATTGTTCAACCTCACCTATCATAACCTAAGTTTACAATAGGCTTCCCAAACCCTTATCATAATCAGAAATTTGAACAAATAAAAATATTAAATTTAAATCTTTTATATTTTTCAAAAAGAGACAATTTTAATTAAAAAAAAAATATTCCCAACTCTGAGTCTTTCTTTGAAAAATCAAAAAAAAAATTTTAAAAATCTTAAAAATTAAGAAAAATTTTTATTTAAATAAAAAAAAAAATCTAAAAAAATTATATATTTTTTTCTTAAAGAAACTTGAACGTCAACTAAAAGATGTTGCTTATGGCACTAAGCAGGTGCGCATTCCAAAAGACCAAGAAAACGCTGCATTCGATGGCAAGCGTCGAGATAGCTACAGTTTTGTCGGTGCACCCGAACCACACATGCTGGACAACTACATTACTTCGAATCTAGAGCGGGGCCAAAACATATTCGAAATCCATTTGACCAAACTGACCTTAACACCTGAAGCTCTAAGACTGATGAACGAAAACGACCCATCTACATTCTGCACCATCGAGTTCTACGAACACGAAATCCAGACTACACCTGTGATCAAAGGACAGCAAGCTGAATACAATTTCACCTCCCAATACGTCATCAGAGTTGACGATTTCTTCCTGCACTATTTGCAGAAAAATACCAGCACCATTGAGCTACACCAGGCCATCGGCTCGGACTACGAGACCCGAGCCGCTTGCCAGTTATCCTTCCGGGATTTGATTGACCGCGAAAAGACCCGCATTCACGGCCAAGTAGAACTAATTTCAGTGATGGCCAACAACTCCGGAATAGCGCTAGGTGTGCTCGAGTACTGGGCCCGCTTAATAGTCCCAGTTGACCAAGCTTTCCGTCTGTACAAAGAACGAGTCAAAGCCTTGGGATACATTGCCTCAAACAACCAAGCTCTGGCCGAAATCAACCTCAAGAAAAAGTCCGACCAAAACATGAACGAACTTAACATAAACATTCTACGCTGTTCCAAACTAGCCTCGATCAACAGCAGCCAACAACCATCGCCATACTGTGTCTACAAATTCTACGACTTTGAAGACCAAGACACAGAAATCATCAAAAGTTCCAACAACCCAGAATTCAATTCGCACAAGAGCTTCCCGGTTCAAATGGACATCGATTTGGACAAACACCTAAAAAGCTCATGCCTTGAGATTTATGTGTTCGACGACAACCAGGACACCAATGATCCATCTTATCTAGGCATGGCACAAATTGAATTGATTCGACTGTCCCATGACCAAGAGATAAAGGGAACCTATGAGCTAAAGCGCCAAGATGGCTCAAATAATGGCACAATAGATGTGACCATGTACTGGCAGTACACCTATTTGCCGCCATCGGCATCCACATTTAGTGCTTCGGGCTCCAAAACAGCCAAGAAATTAAATGAAAAACAGAACATTTTGGAGAGAGCTGTTCAAATGAGCTTTAAGAATGGAAGTCCGCCTGGCCAGTCTCCTGCGCCAAGCAAACAAGGAAGTAGAGTGGGTAGCAAGCCTGCTAGTCGACTGGGTAGTGGTGCGGGCAGCAAAGTAGCAAGTCCTAGGTCCCAGGCAAGTCAAAATGAAGAGAAAAAGTCTTCGAAAAAAAATTCTGATTCAGACTCGATTGGAAATGCCACTTTGTACCGACCGCCCGATTCCAATCTTCAGAATGAGCATTTTAATGATACTTTTTTTGGAGACCAGGAAACTGGTATGAACCATTTGACTCAGGAGTATCAGAAAACTTTGGAAAAAGATCGCGTGTCGGACAATGAGGAAATTAATGAGGAAATAAATGAAGAAATAGATGAAGAAATAGAGGAAAATGTGTCCAGTCAGGACAGGGATATTGATGCAGTGGGCGAAGAGACATTGGGAACAACGATGCGTCGTAACTTTAGGAATTATGTAGCTACGACTAAAAGTGATGATGTTGTGACAAGTAGTTGGGATCCAAATGACACGAATAGAATGGCCAAAAATGGGGATGAAAATAACATAATCATTGAGATCAATAGTTTAAAATTTTTTCAGGGTAATTTTTTTTTTTTCTTAATTTTGATTTTCGAAATTTGAATTTTTTTTTCATTCGGTTTTTATTTTGGATTTTTTTTAATTAAATGACCAAGAATTAGATTATTTAAATGTTAGAAAATAAATAGGAAAATAGAAATTCATTATATGAATGATTCATTTTTGAAGGCTAGACTCAGTCATCATTTTTACTTTCAAAGATGGAAAATTTTTAAAATAAATTAGAAGAATCTTTAAAATTATTAGTGAACTATTTGTCTTCATATATTCTAACCAGCTATTCAAGCTTATATCAATGAATTAATAAATTTTTTTCATCATTCGACATTTCAGCTATCAAAACTTTATATGTAGCTACAAGTTATTTCCTTTCACAAGCTTTCTTATTTTTTCACACAGGCAAAAATTGGATATTTATTAAAAACATATTTAATTTGGCTTAAATAACATAAAGTTTCAGAAATTCAAAACTTAAGTGCTTTCTGAATTTCTTGACTTGAAATTCGTAAACTACGTCCTTTGAAACCCTAAATTTAATTTTTTTTTGGGGGGCTAAAAAAAAAAATTTTGTACCCAGGGGTCTAAAAATAACTAACCCTTTAAAAAGTCGTAGTTCTTTCACACCCAGGTATTCAATGATAAAAATTCCACATTCTGGTGTATATTTTTAATTTTATTTTAATTTTATTTTTATTTTTTATTAAAATGACTCATCATTGCATGGCACTAAGCAATATACTTTCTTTATTAAAAATATACACCAGAATGCGGAATTTTTATCATTGAATACCTGGGTGTGAAAGAACTACGACTTTTTAAAGGGTTAGTTATTTTTAGATCCCTGGGTACAAAATTTTTTTTTTTAGCCCCCCAAAAAAAAATTAAATTTAGGGTTTCAAAGGACGTAGTTTACAAATTTCAAGTCAAAAATTAGAAATTCAAATAGCACATAAGTTTTGAATTTCTGGAACTAATAATTATTTAATTATTTTTTAAAACTTTAAGAATATAGTCAGATTCAATTTTATTTTATTTTGTGAACGTCTTGCTTGCCTTGGTCGCGCACTATTGAGGACTTTTCACCTGTCTTCTACAGATCCCAAAGTTTACCTTAATGTTTTTTGAGAAGTCGAATAAAAATGATTTTTTAAGCAATCGAAGTAAGGAAGTGATTCAATAATGCTGTATGATCTTTTGTTTTTTGAATTTTTTTTTATATTTGACGGAACGCTTGACACTTTCTTTAATTTGTCAAAAAAAAAAAGATGGATATAAAATTCTTCAAAAACCTAAGAAAATTAATTACAGCAGTGATTTAAAATCATGGATAAACAATGAGATTTAATAATTAAAAAAACTTTTCCTTTTTGTAATTTTTGTACTTTTTCTAAATTTTAATTTATTTGGCACTGTGCCTTTTTGTACTTTATCAGTATTTTAATAACTATATAAAAAATTAAATGGGGTCCGGAGTGGAGCCCTGGTCTAGGGATTCGGGTATGTTATAGATTAGAGAAATATTAGTTCAAATTAATATTAACATTTAACTATTAATTAATTATAATCTTTATTTTTTATATGAAAAAGAAAAAAAGTACAGAAAGTACCAAAAGGAAATAATATTTAAAAAAAGGACAAAAAGGAACAGGGCAAAATAAAATAATATTTATAAAAAGTAAAAAAATTACAGAAAGGATTTTTACTTTTTAATATTCTCATTGTCTATACCTATTTGAAATGAGTATTTAAAATATGGTTAGTTAAGGAAAATTTATGCAAATCCTCATTTCAAATCACCGCTGTAAATTCCTGAATTAAAAAAAGAATATTTTATAATTTGTATTTTCTTAATATTTTAAATAATAATAACATTCAATTTTTAAATCTGAGAAACACACTTAAAAAAATTGTTTTTTAACTTTTTTATGATATCTTTTAAGCCAAGTTTAATAATTTTTTTTAAATAAATATCCAATTTTTTGACTTAAAAATAATGAAAATTTGTGAAAGAAAATGAAAACTTGTAAAAAATATAAACGTAATCGTTCATGAACATTCAGGAAAATACTGCGTGGATGTCAATGACTGCATTTTGTTAATTTTTATTAAAAAAAGAGGATTTATAAAGGTTTTTGCTGTTCACTGTAAAGATGACCACATAATTTTTTCGTAAAATCGGTTTCTAAATAATTAGTTAAGGTTTAATAACTGTCACTTAAATACAAGATAAAGCGAATAAAAAGATGTTAATAATTTTTTTTTATTTAATAAAAAAGCCAAAAGGCAACAACTTAAGTAGAAGTTACTAATTAATAATTGAATTTTTTCAAAAGGAAGCCAAGTACTGCAAAGAGACGATATAAAGCGAATTTTTGTTGGAATGGAAGTGCCAGGCTATGAGCCGACTGAATACGAGTCCGAGGACATACCGAAACCTAAAGAGGAAAAGCATGTTCACTTTAATTTTAGAAATTGCTTCCCAATAGATCCAGAGAACAATTTAGACAAACGCGATCTTATAGCTCAGATGATACAGTATCCAAATCATTCATCGTAAATTAATTTTTATCTTAAAATAAACACTTTTAATTCATATTTTATTTTAGAATAAGATTGGTAGTAGTTTCGTTGCCTATTAATCAAGATGAAGAATGTGAAGACATCGGACACGCATTCATTGATATAAATGATATTCTAAAAATTAATCAAGATTTTTTTAATCAAGAATTAAACTGTAAGTTTTAAAATATAAAATTAAAAAAAAAATTAAGTTATTCAATTTTAGTGTATGATCCTAATGACAATAATACTATTATTGGTAAAATGGTGGTAACTGCGGAAATGCACGCCGCTCTTATTTCAATTAAGAACGAACTAGAAACAAACAATATTGAAAATTAATATTTTTTTTTAAGTTTTGGTTATTATCTACTTATTTGATAGCTTTATTAATTAAAAGCATACTTAAAATTTTTTTTTTATAAATTTTTACCTTGCATAACTCTTTAACCATTGTTTGAACTTAATATGATAATAATTTCTTATTAATGGATATTTAATTCAATAAAAAGTTAGTATCTTAAAGATACTAGACTTGAAAGTTTTTTTTTTCTCAAAATTACTGTATAATTGGTAATTAATCTGAAAGTCCGAGTCTTTGTTAAAAATCATAAATTGTCACATTTTGACGGACGAAGATTAAAAAAACATTTAAAATGTGAAACTAAAAAACAAAAACATAAACTAAAATTTTTAATTTTTAATCTTTGAAAAAGTGAACTAGAACATAAATCTAGAAATTATTTTGCAAATAGAGAATAAAACATAAAAATCAAAAATATAATTATTTATTTTTGCAAACTGTTGTATAAAGATAAAAATAAAAATAAACTTTAACTAAAACATAAACTTTTTCTTTTTACAATGAAACAAAAAATTGATTGGATTTTTTTGACCAAAGTCAATTCTGAGGTGGAACTTGAATATTTTTTCAAGCAATTTCCGAAAGAAACATCACATTTTATATGTTTTTTTAATCTTCGTCCCATTTTGGCAGTTTGTTTTTTGTTATTCAGAAAAATATTAGCAAAGTAAAATTTTTGATCAAATTTCAAGCGCTCAATCTTGCTCAAACATTTCTAGATGCGCAATTAAATTTCATCGCAGATTTTTGATTTTTTTAATATTTCAAAGCTTTATTTTTGAACTTTTGAAAAAGGATTGTAATTTCTTATTGCGCATTTAAAAATGTTTGAGTAAAATTGAGCGCTTGAAATTTGATCAAAAATTTTACTTTGCTAAAATATTAAATTCTTTTGAATTTAAAAATTTAATTGATTTAAAAATAGAATTTTTATAAAATAAAAATAGATTGATATATTTAAATTGATCAGTAAAAATGAGTCTCACTCAATTTTCTTGGTCCACTGAGCTGTTTTGATATTAAATTATTAAGTTTTTAATTCAAGAGTTGTTCAAAGATAACTTAAAAGAATCAAATAAATCATCACAAGACTAGAGGTACTTATTTATTTCTTCTTTTAGTTCATTTACTCTCACAATGAATACAACAAAAATACTTTTCTGAAAATTCTTTAAATAAAAATAGATATCATTTTGACTAATTTTTATGAGCGGTTTCTAAGACC
>QEOQ01000486.1:712934-833156 GCA_010279815.1 Brachionus plicatilis
AGTAAGCTTTAAAAAAGAGCACTTTGTTTGAAAAGGTTATGGGTTTGAAGGAAACACGGGAAGGATCAGTCATTTTTTTCTTGAGTATCATAGAGCAACTAATTTCAATTACTATTAATTCTGACAAAATCAAATTAAAAAGATTTATTTTGACACATTAAAATTCCAACTGCTTAACACTAGAAGCACCTACGAGTCAAAATGACTCTTTTTCGATTTTTGGCCGCTAAAATCAAAGTCAATTTTTGTTATTTGAGCATAATATTTTTTTCAGCATAAAAATAAGAATGACTTTCTAAATTAACTAAATTCAAATAAAAAAAATTTTGTTCAAAAATTAAAAAAGCAGTGTGTGGATATTGTACAAAAGAAATAGAGAGTATTTGTAAAAAGTGTGATTGACCATGGATATTTTATAAGGCCTAAGAAAAGACTAAAATTTTTTAATTTACTATTTTTATTCAATTAATTTAATAATTTAAATAAATTTGAACATAAAATATATGATTTATTCCTTAATTTTCATAACGAGTCAAAATGACTCGTTTTGGTGCTTCTAGTGTTAAAAAATTGCATGCTGTTATAGGGTCAAGTTCCGGCTTTACCATTCATGTAATACCTAATCCTGCCTTAAACGCAAAAAATTTAAAATTGATTTTTTTGATTTTTTTTAATATGGTCCTCTACGTAGTAACCGTGTCGCGTTTATCTATCGTTCTCGAAGTAGATGCTGCGTCTATAAATCCGAGTTAGCGGAGTTTTTTTCTTAATGAAACTTAGTTTAATTTGAACATTAATTTAGCAAATACTGTGATTTCCATTGGAAAAATATTCAAAATAGAACTCATTATAATTTTTTTTTTATTAAGTTAGATACTTTTTTTAAAGATATTTTTTGTTAAAATAGATGTAAATTTTATTAAATTAGATTTCTTTTTATGAAAAGAGCGAAAAGTCTGTTAAAATTAGGAGTGAAGAAATATAAAGGCCTTAAAATGAAACAAATGATAAAAATGTTTTGTTTCATTCCATTAAATTTAAAAGAAAATCTTTAGAAAGATGATTCAAGAAATTTTAAATGCAATTTAAGATAATTTATGTATTTTTCAATATGTTTTAGTAATTATTTTAATTTTTAAAAGAAAAATTAATAAATAAACCTAATAAATTAGGCTTTTACAAAATTTTACGTAAAGTTACAAAATTTTTCGTTAGTGAAAAAATTAATTATATAAATTGGAAAATCATATTTTAAATGGAAAATACAAAAAATGGCGAGGAGAAAGATCTGATCTATCTTTTAGAAGATCTGTAATTTTACGTAATATTTTCAGATTAAGCAAAGTTACTTAAACATTAAGCATTTTATAGAACTAAATTATTCCTCAAAAAGTCATTCAAGATTTTCTGAATTAAATTTCAAAACTTCACAACCTCGTTTTCTTTAAATTTAATGAAATATTATTATAAACCAAAATTCTACGATTAATCTTTTTTGTTTGCAAAAATATTTTTTATTTAACTTTTTGAGACATTTTTTGTGTGTTACTACTTCTTCCAAACTGATTATTAAAAATAATTTTTTAAAAAATATCGAATTTTTGAAATAATTTATTTAATTCATTAAATTAATTTTGTCTAATGGAATTGTCAATTTTAAGAAAGAAAGCTTTTATTTAGATAATTTGTAAAAAAATCGTGCAAAATAATTTTATTAAAAAAAGTTTTAGTTAAACATATTTAAGCTATTAAAATGTGTAAAATGCAAATAATTTTAAAATTTTTATTTTTCCAATATTTTTTTTTCAGAAAATAAAAAAATATGAAAATTTTAAATAAAAAATTGTTTATATTTTGTCTAAAAATAAAATACCAGCAGAAAAAAATAAAATAGCCCTTTAATTCCTTTTGTGATTACAGCTATTAAATAATTAAAAGTGAAATTCAAAATTTAATCTTTGTCGAAGATTTTAAAATGTCATTCTAATATTATTAGCTGACATACAGCGGTTCTAATAAAATCGTAACGCCGCTTGGCCGGCCGGCGCGGCCTCGGCCATTTTGTCGGCCCGGCGCGGCCTTTAAACGGCGTCGGCGCGGCCGGCCTAGTCGGCCAAGTTGTTCGGCCTAGTCGGCCAGGGTGTTCGGCCTAGTCGGCCAAGTTGTTCGGCCTAGTCGGCCAAGTTGTTCGGCCTAGTCGGCCAAGTTGTTCGGCCTAGTCGGCCAAGTTGTTCGGCCTAGTCGGCCAAGTTGTTCGGCCTAGTCGGCCAAGTTGTTCGGCCTAGTCGGCCAAGTTGTTCGGCCTAGTCGGCCAAGTTGTTCGGCCTAGTCGGCCAAGTTGTTCGGCCTAGTCGGCCAAGTTGTTCGGCCTAGTCGGCCAAGTTGTTCGGCCTAGTCGGCCAAGTTGTTCGGCCTAGTCGGCCAAGTTGTTCGGCCTAGTCGGCCAAGTTGTTCGGCCTAGTCGGCCAAGTTGTTCGGCCTAGTCGGCCAAGTTGTTCGGCCTAGTCGGCCAAGTTGTTCGGCCTAGTCGGCCAAGTTGTTCGGCCTAGTCGGCCAAGTTGTTCGGCCTAGTCGGCCAAGTTGTTCGGCCTAGTCGGCCAAGTTGTTCGGCCTAGTCGGCCAAGTTGTTCGGCCTAGTCGGCCAAGTTGTTCGGCCTAGTCGGCCAAGTTGTTCGGCCTAGTCGGCCAAGTTGTTCGGCCTAGTCGGCCAAGTTGTTCGGCCTAGTCGGCCAAGTTGTTCGGCCTAGTCGGCCAAGTTGTTCGGCCTAGTCGGCCAAGTTGTTCGGCCTAGTCGGCCAAGTTGTTCGGCCTAGTCGGCCAAGTTGTTCGGCCTAGTCGGCCAAGTTGTTCGGCCTAGTCGGCCAAGTTGTTCGGCCTAGTCGGCCAAGTTGTTCGGCCTAGTCGGCCAAGTTGTTCGGCCTAGTCGGCCAAGTTGTTCGGCCTAGTCGGCCAAGTTGTTCGGCCTAGTCGGCCAAGTTGTTCGGCCTAGTCGGCCAAGTTGTTCGGCCTAGTCGGCCATGTCGGCCAGGGTGTTCGGCCTTGTCGGCGATGTGTTCGGCCAGTGTAAAAATTTAAAAGCATGTATGATAAGAATCAATTATCTATTTGAAAAAATTTTCAATATTAACCATAAATTTTTTTTTATTTTAAAAAATTAAAAATTCAACCTATATTTAGATTGAATATTGAAGCTAATGTTTAGTGAAGGAATGAAATTAAATTATTTGAAAAAACACTATTGGAACATTCCAAATGGCCATTTTATTGGGCTTTAATCATTCGGCAGCTATTAGTTCAACATTCAATCTAAATATAAATTGAATTTTTAATTTTCTAAAATAAAAAAAAATTTATGGTTAATATTGAAAATTTTTTCAAATAGATAATTGATTCTTATCATACATGCTTTTAAATTTTTACACTGGCCGAACACATGGCCGACAAGACCGAACAACTTGACCGAACACCCTGGCCGACATGGCCGAACATCCTGGCCGACATGGCCGAACAACTTGGCCGACTAGGCCGAACAACTTGGCCGACTAAGCCGAACAACTTGGCCGACATGGCCGAACACATGGCCGACTAGGCCGGCCGCGCCGACGCCGTTTAAAGGCCGCGCCGGGCCGACAAAATGGCCGAGGCCGCGCCGGCCGGCCAAGCGGCGTTACGATTTTATTAGAACCGCTGTAGTTCGGTTTGTGATAAATAATTTGAGGTGAAATATAAAATTTTTACCTTTCATTTTTTGCTAGAGTAGTAATTTTTAGAATAAATTTAGTAAATAAATTAAAATATTATTTTTAATTTATATAGACTAGTTTGGTTGGAATTTCTTTTTTTTTTGATGGTGCTTTCTTTTCCGGGGCAAAAAACATGAAATTACAAATATCCAGTGAAATCAGTATTAGCCAAAAGCAAACTATTACAATTATAGCCACAATTGATGATACTTTGGATACAATTTTTCTGAATCTCAGTTCTCCAGATTCTATTTCGCATTTTACGCCAGAATAAAGATAAAAGCATTTGCATTTTGGCATATAATTTTTTGCATGGCAGTATCCATTCCTTGAACATGTTTCATTTTTGCATACATCAACTTCAAATTGGCAATTTGAGCCATAATGGTTTTTCCCACACAAACACTCATATGATTTTTTGCCTATCATGACACAAACTCCATTGTTAAGGCATAAATTCCATTTGCAAGGCCTTAAATCTATTTGACATTCTCTGCCAGAATAATTTTTCGCACAAATACATTGGTATGTGTTTTCATCATGAGAAATACATTTTCCTCGGTTTGAACAGTTTGTCAAACAGTCGATCAAAACTTTTTTCAAAGAGAAAATTCTTAAAGTTATGTCAACAGGTAAATAATAAAAATCAATTTTGCGATAATTTTCCAGTGAAAAAGTTGAATTTAAGGTTTCTGTGGTAGGTGAATGATCAGTTGCGAAATTTCCACCTGATGAAGTGTATTTATAGGTCTTTTCAATTGTTGGAATTTCATTCTCTTTGGTAGAGATTACAGAAGTTTTTCTGATTGTGGATTTTAAATTGGTTACCAAGTTTTCATTGATGGTGGTTTTTTTCTCTTTTTCTGTTGATGGAAAAACTTCCATAGAAGCATTTGTAAATTCTTCATTTAGAGTATTAATTATTTTGGTACTTGTAAAAAAAATATCTCTACTACTTTTAATATTTAGAATGGAAGTTGTTGTAATTGAACTGGTTTTAGAGTAACAAATGCAGTAATCATATTTTTTACAACATTCATTTTTGCATTTTTTGCAGCAATTTTTGTTGCATTTTTTACAGGAATCTTTGTTGCATTTTTTGCAG
This sequence comes from Brachionus plicatilis, assembly GCA_010279815.1. Lineage (NCBI taxonomy): Eukaryota > Metazoa > Rotifera > Eurotatoria > Ploima > Brachionidae > Brachionus > Brachionus plicatilis. The sequence continues at coordinate 717,783 of QEOQ01000486.1, forward strand.
CAATTTTTGTTACATTTTTTACAGCTCTCACCATTTTGATAACTCAATCTTTTTGTTCTCTTTCTTCCAAATTCAATACAAGATTTGTTCCATTCTTGAATAAATGCAGATTTTATTATAAACTCACATTTTATTTGTTCCTGTTTGAGTACAAAATAAATTTTTTCTCTTGATTTAAGCCACATTCCACACCAGGAGTTTTTATGTGAATTTAAATATTTAGATTTGCAAGCTATTTTCAATGATATTGATTTTATTTTTCCTATCTCATACAAATTATCATCATAATAACTTATCTTCTTCTCATTTTTGCTGATTATAATCATTTTTTGGTTTACTTTAATTAAAAATAATTCATTCGAATCACCAATGTCTACTTGTTTGCTATAAATCATTCCATTTTTATAAAATTTTTTCGTCAATTTATTTTCACCAAGATTCACTCGAATATTCATACCAACTGTTTGGTTGTTGTAAAAATTGTCAAAAAAATAATCAGCTTTGACTGATTCAACTTTAGAATAATTCCGCGGATTTTTTTGGCTAATCTTTTGTTGATATCCAATTTTTAAATGCTTTGACATTTGCTCCATTGATTTGCGCATGCATTTTAAACATAAAACCCTTATAATACCATTTTTTGAACCAGTATCATAAACTTTTTACAAATAATATAATACTGAATATAAGCTACAATTAAATATTGAGTATTAATAAATTTAAAAAAAAAAAAAAAAGTCTTGTAAAGACTTATTGTAATTTATTTTATTTTTAGTAATATGCGAACACAAAAAAATAATAAAATCACCTCAGCCTCAAGATATATCAGAACAATAAAAATTTAAAGAAAAAAAAAGTAATACCAAACATAGTTTTTATACAAAAAACAGATATAAACCTATGGTTGGTTCTCTATGGTTCTCTGACGTTTCATAGCAGAACGTTTATCCAGACTAAAAACATGTATCGGGAGGAACAAAAATCGAAAAATTAAGATAAAAGAATTGAATAAAAGAAGAATTGAGGCCCTATCGTCATCTTGGTGAAACAAGATATGCCAGATCTGACAGCTGAGCAAATAAAAAATTTTTTTGTTCACTATTTCTATTAATTTATTTTCTTTTTAAAATAAACTTTTACTAATTAATTTTAAGTTAACTTTTCGAGTCTAATAACCTCCATCAGACTCTATCAATATCAATATCAATGCGAATGTCATTATTTTTTAAATAAAGCTTAGAAAATTAGTTGAATATCTAAGAAGCATTTTGTTAATCAACTTTATTATCTGAGTTTAAATTTCAAAAAATTAAAAATTAGGGATTTGTGAAGTTCAGTACAAAATAATGGTTAAAACTAGTTCTGTGAATGCAACATGGTGAAAGAGGAACAAATTGGAGACGCATTCTCAAAAAAAAAGCATTACCATTCCATCCATTCAATTTAGTCCATTATATTAATTTCCTTCTGTCAATTATCATATCAAGGCAAGATCATTGGAATATATGGAATGGAAACCACTATATGTACTTATGTTGCATTTATAGAACTTATTTTGAAAAAATTTTGTATTTAAAAGAGGGTCTACCTAACCAGCACACGCAAAAATGGTTTCAACACACTTAAAAATCTTTTCAGCACATCCTTAAAATCTAACAAACACACTATACTTAAAAACACCCTTAAAACTGTTCTACACACCTTTTTAGTAATTTTTAGTAAATCCAGAAAAATTGATGGAAAACTTTTTAACACACTTTTTATGGTATGATGTTCAGACTCTTAATTATTTAGTAAAATTGATCAAGAAATCAATATTTCTAATTATATTTCAAAAAACTTTTTTATTATTTGTCATTATTTGTTTTTTTTTTAACAAAAATAAAGCTGAACAATGAAAAAAATGATTTTTTTCAGATTTTTAAAGTGTGTTATCTAGACTTTGAAAAAGTAAAAAATTAAGATGGTTTTTTTTTCATTTCGAAAAAAATTTTTTAGGCTGTACAGAACAGTGATTTTGGGGTGTTATTAAGTGAGTGTGTTTGTTAGATTATAAGGATGTGCTAAAACGCTTTTGGCGTGTGCTGAAACAATTATGCCCTGAAAAAATTCGGATATAACTACAAAATTTAACCAGATTCAGAGTTGTTCAATAATCTAAACGTCAAGCCATTTGAAGATTTTAATTAATCTCTAATAACTTAAATTTTTCAAAATTCTTAATTTCACCTGAAATACCTTATTTTTAAAAATTCATTCTTTTTAAATGCTTTTTATTACCAGATTTAATCACAATTCCAAAATAAAATACCTTGAAAATTAAGACTTGAAATAAATCCAACAAGCAGTATTATGACTTGTCTCAAAATCATTTTTATTTTGGTATCTAAAAAAAATTTAATATTATATTATATTATTATACCTAAAGTATTTAGCAAAAACTAAGAAAAAAATTCCCGAAATTAAATATTTTAATTTTTAACAGATAAATAAAGAATCGAAAAATTAAGAAGATTTAATAATATTAAAAAAAAAATTATTTATTAATAATTAATTAACTCAAAATGACAAGTTATCGAAAAAAATTAATTGTTTTCAGTAATGTTGAACAAAAAAATATTTTAGTTATATAGAAAAAAAAAAACTAAACGTTTAGTAATAATTAGTTTTTCTTATTCAGGTTGATGTAATTGTTAAAGAACATGTTTCATTAAACTTTAGAAGCTCTAGTTCTATTGATTTTGCCAAATATTTTCAAAATCTTCAAAAATCATATCGGATTACTTTTTGAAAGAATTTTTTTTTCGATTTTTGATTTGTTTTTATTTAAAATCTAAGAACTTGATATCGAAAAAAGAAGAGGCTTTTTCAGCTTCAAAAATTGAAAATATAAAGTTTCTATTTAAAAGATCAATAATATTAAAAATTTTCTCGATTTATTTTGTACATTTTGAAAATTTTTAAATGTTTAATTCGCATATAATTTTTTATGTTCCAATAAGAATAATATTAAACTTTTTTGTCATCATTCTAAAGCTATTGGATCAAAAATTAGTCAAAGCAACAGCTAAAATATTTTCTAAACCCAAAAAATTAAGCTTAACATTGAAATAATAATAATAATAATATTTAAAGCTTTAATATTTAATTAAGCTTAATTTTTTAGTTAATCAACAAACAACTGCCCATATTAAAAAAAATGATTCACTTCTTCAATTTAATGCTAAAAAAAAATAATTTTATAAATCCAAAAAATCTATAATTTTATTTTAGTTATTAAATTTTGCATCGATTGAAAATCAATGAGCTAAAATAATCTTTTGATTAAAAAAATGCTTATTTGCTTTTTCAAAAAATTTTTCTTAAAATTTAGGATTCAGGGTAAAAATATTGAAGAACAAGGTACTTTTTTATTAATGAGACAGAAAAAAACATTAAAAAAATAGAAAATACATATAATTAATGACAAAATATTATATGGTCAGTAAAATAATGTATATTTAATCAGTAAATATACTTCAGTAAATTAATTAAAAAGAAATAGCAACAATATTTATTTTTTCAGTAAATTTATTGAATTTTCCCAGCAAAAATATTTTAATTTGCAGTAAAATTTATTGATTATTGTTCAACTCTCTTGTTTTATTTTTCTATAGAGGCAATAATTAAACTGGCTAAAAGTTATTATTTTTCTATTTTTAAATTGTTTAAGTTTAAATTTGAATCGAAAAACTTTAATGATGTTAATAATTTTTTGGAAAAATATGGCTTATATGCTTTTCAGCATAGATATTTAGAAAGATAATCATTCTCTTTTAAGACTTTATTCTATCATAACTCGCCTGAGAATTTAAAAATAGATTTCTTAAAAATGACTCGAGAAATTTAAGTTACAATTTAAGGAATAGCGCTAACCTGATTGAACCAATGGCAAAAACGAATAGTGGAGAAAAAACATTTGGATTTTTTTATTCAAGATTGATTAATAGCTTTGTGATCAAACGATCAATACTGAAATTTGCAACAAATAAGCTATCAATTTATAAAAATATCAATTTGATCTTAATTGACTTTGTAAAAAAATTTAAAAAATTTGATATGAATTTATCAATATTTTTTTGTTTTCAAAATAACAGATAATTTTATTTTTATAAAATTAAAATTTTAATTATTAAAAATTTTATTAAATTAAATAAATGAAGTGTTAATCAGTCGACTAAGATAAGGGCACTAGCCTGTTGATTAAACTTGAAAATGAAAATGACAGGAAATTACTGTTTGAAGAATCTGCTACTTTTCGACAAGTAAATTTCGATAAGGTAAATTAGATAAGATTTTTAATTTGACAAATTTTTTCGTAAAATAGTATTTCGACGTTAATTATTTCGACAAACGTCTTTTAATTGGGAAAATAGTAATTAGACAAAAAAATTGTTGATTTGACAAAAATATTTATTAAGAAAAATTAATTGAAAATGAAAAAATTGAAAATATAGAAAAAATTAGTATTGAATTAATTTAGATAAATTAGCTAAGTATTGATAAATATCTTGATCATTATAATCATTTAAAATTTGATTTATGCGTTCTTCCAAAATAATGTAACAAGGCTTCCTTTTATTTACCCGACCACAACTTAGTTGAATGAACAAATTTTCTGTGTTCGATTGCTCCAGCTATCAATTAAGCTCAATAAATGAGGATGTGTTCTGATTGAAGATTGGAGTTCATTATGCCAACCTTCGAGATTGTTCGTAGTTCTTGGTAAACCAGACTAAGTCCTTGAATAACAATTCCATAGATTAATTGGAAGTCTCGGCTCTTTACGGACCAAACTCTTTCCTTTACCTATTGCTCCAATGTAATTGTCTTCAAAATATCTATAAAATTTTTCCAATTCAGCCGGTGTATGCTTTTTAAGCATTACAAATGTCCCAATTACATCATCAGGTGGCAAAAAAGCGAGGCATGCAACTAATTTACAATATAAACGCACTTGGTTGTCCCCATTGGACAAATCGCAATATTCAACAACTAGACCTTCTAATTGTATGTGCCTCCAAAGTGATTTTTTGAAATGAAAAAAACAGCCAAATATATCTGCATCCGGAAATACCTCTTCTTTTGAATTGATAACTGCTACTTCATAATCACATGTCACACTTATTGGCAATTCAGATAATTTAGCTTTCAAGACTTCAAATACTTTTGTGTATGTTGTTTGTAATTTATCTGACAAAAGTGCGAATACCAAAGGAAAACGTTGAACGGTGTGACCCTGTTGTGTACCGACAACAATGGGAATATTATTATTCTGACTATATATTGGTGGATCATTCCGAACCATCATTATATCTAATGGGATTTGTGCTGATGATATACACTGGGGAATATTTGGTGTAAATATACAAAATACTTCAACAAGTGTTAGTACGCCAGTTGTTTACAACAAGAATGGTTCAGTTAGAAAGCCACTAGGAAGAAAGAAAGGTTCTACGAATAAATCGAAAAAATAATTTTTTTAAAATTTTTTTATTCTCTTTTTTGTCTTAAATTTTTAAATTTAAATGCCGGGTCAATAATTAAAATTAAACTTTTTTATTATATTTAATATTTTTTTTACCATAACTCTAACGTCGCATCTATAAAATAAACTCAATTAATATTTTTTATATTAGATTTTTTTTAAGTTTAAAACCCCGAGTCTCTAATAAAGACTTTTTTTGAAGCTCTGCTTTTCTATTTGAATTTCTATTATAAACGCTACGTTTTTAATATGTATCGACTATGTGACCCATAGGACTTTTAAAATAAAAAATTTAACATTGTGAGGTCTATGTTAGACCATGCACCAAATATCCTACTCATGGTATTAAAGCATGCGTCGCTAAACAGGGGGATACGGTAGAAACCAAATGGACCTTAAGACATTTTTTTCCTCTTGATGTGACACAGCTTCCGATCATTTAAATCAAAATAATTGTACTTTGTGCCAGAATGACTGATGGTGCTCATTTGATGAAAGTGCGATAAATGAAACGTAAATGTTCAAATGAATGTCAAATGCGCTTGCTTATCGAAATATGAATATGAATGGTTACAGACTGAGTCAAACTTTATAGTTTAAATAAACGGAAAAATTCGAAATTTCTGTTTTTTTGTACATTTTTAATATATATTTACAGTACTGCTATGATTTTCTTTTTTTACCTAATTTTACGTGAAATTACGTAAATTTATGTAATTTTAGGTATTTTCATGTAAAATTACCAAAAAAAAAAGGTATATTTAGCGGATTTTATCAGAATTAACGTAAAATTGCCGGAAATTACGTCAATTTTTGTAAAAAGTAAAAATTCCAGAAAATACTAACTTTTTTGAGAATTTTGACCTATTTTGACTTTTTCTAAATTTTTTGGGCCTGAATTCGAAAAGAATAATATTCTTTTTTTCACGTAATTTTACGTGAAATTCTATTCAAAAATGATAATTTTTAGGAAAAAAAAGTAAATTTTGTACATATTTTAAAAAAGTAAATTTTAAGCAATAAAACTATTCATTTTGGGTGTTTAAAATTTAAAAATTTGTAAGTTCAAAAATGGCAAATTAAAGTTTTAGAACAAATTTTAAGATTAAAACGATCAGATAAAACTCCCTAAAGTTAAAACTCCCTATCTGTTAAATGAAAAAAAAATTTCTCTGGTTATATAATTTGTGATCAAAAAAAAATTATATTTTAAAAGTGAAATCTCACCAAATTTTAAAAATTTTATATCAAATATTTTCTTCACTTTTTCATCCACATTTTACACCTTGATATATTATAAATTTTATTAATATTCAATTTAAAGTACGAAACCAATTTTTAATTGTAAAATTTTTTCTAAAAATTTCTTCCATCGTCGCAAAAACAAATTTTAGATCAGTAAAATTTTTAAGATTGAAATTATAATTTTATAAGAAAGTTTCGGATCATATAATAGGCAAGACACAATAAATATGTTCCATAATAAAAATTTTTTAGTTAATTCTTTAATTAAAACCTAATCTCAATCGTTGATAAAACAAAAGATATAAAATAAATATCAATTATACCAACGTTTAAAATCATAAGGCACCTAAAGTAAAAATTTCAGAAAAAAATTATTTTGAACTGTTTTTTATTTTTTTAAACATGAAAAATTTATTTAAAACCAAAAGAGTTTAAGATTATGAATAAATTAAGATAAAAAAGAATTCAAAATCTATTTGGCAAAAAAGACTAAACAATGAAATTTTAAAAATAAAATTTGATTTATTCAAAAATAATTTCGGATTCCTATACATTTACTTTTGAACTAAAATTTTTACCTATGTCTACAAAAATTGCATTGTGAATTTGAGAACATAAAAACATTTATATTTCTAAAAGCCAAAAATTCATTCTGTACATTGTATACATTGTAGGCTGCAAAAAAAATATTTGAATCTATATAGATTGAATCGGGGAGATAAACAAGAGCTGGTCGTTATCAAAAAGATAAATCGAAAATGAGTTTTATAAAGGAAATTGTAAAATTTTTTTTGTCGAATTAATTTTTAAAAAGTTGGTATCTTTAAAATAAAAGTTTTTTTGATTTAGGTTCACCAAAATTTTGATTTTAAATAAGCTAGATATCACTAAAAGTTAAAAATTACATTTAATCAAATCTATATTATTTTAGCTTTGGATAAGGTTGAATTAAATGTGAATGCTCTTAAAACTAAAGGATTGTTTACAACTGAAAATTAAAAAACGAAACTTCAATTTAATTTTAAATTAAAGTCTCAAAAATGTTTTAATTCCATATTTTAATAGTTCCATCTTTTGAACCACTGGCTAAAAAGCCATTTGGAAGCAGTTTAATTGTGCGAATTACATCAGAATGACCAGTCAGAGTCATTTTTAAGCTTCCATCATTTGTATCCCAAATTTTGATTGTACCATCACCTGATCCACTTACCAAATCGCCATTTTTGAGCACTACAAGGGACCAAACCCAATTTGTATGACCTGTTAGATTCATTTTTAAAATTCCATCATTTGTATTCCAAATTGTAATAGTTCCATATCTTGAACCACTTGCCAAATCACCATTGTTAAGTACTGCAAGAGACACAACCTGATTGGTATGATTATATAGAGTGAATTTAACGCTTCCATCATTTGTATTCCAAATTTTGATTGTACCATCACCTGATCCACTTACCAAATCGCCATTTTTGAGCACTACAAGGGACCAAACCCAATCTGTATGACCTGTTAGATTCATTTTTAAAATTCCATCATTTGTATTCCAAATTTTGATTGTACCATCACCTGATCCACTTACCAAATCGCCATTTTTGAGCACTACAAGGGACCAAACCCAATCTGTATGACCTTTTAGATTCATTTTCACGCTTCCATTAATTATATTCCATATTTTTATAGTTCCATATCTTGAACCACTTGCCAAATCACCATTGTTAAGTACTACTAGTGACCTTACTATACTTGTATCACCAGTTAAAGTCTTTATTTGACATCCATTATCTAAATTCCAAATTTTAATTCCCCTTCCTGATCCACTTGCCAAATCACCATTGTAAAGTCCCGCAAGTGAAATAATATGCGACGAATGACCAGTCAAATTAGTTTCTACTTTTAAATTAAAAATTAAATTTTATCAATTAGTTAAAATATTTACTTTACATGTAAAATTAGAATCAATTTTGTACTTTTTGAACTGTTTTTTAATCAACAAAATAACATTTGTTTGATTAAAATCAATTGCGGAACATTCATTATGAAATGAACAATTTTCTTCTTTTAAGACAGCCATTTTACATTCTTCGCTTTGTAAACATTTCAATGCACATTCTAATACATTATTTTTCGTACTCTCGATCAAATTTTTTCCACGATATTCTTTAAAATACCCTTGTAGTTGGTGACTATTTGACTGAAATATTGATATTGTAGAAATTATAAAAAAAATATTATATTTAGCTTTCATTCTAAATTAAATTATTATTATTTTATTTCAGAAAATTTTTGGGATTCGACCTTTCATCCATATATCAACCGATTAGAATAATATAATAAAATTAGATACATAAAATTTTTTTTGTTGTTTACAACTTAGAGTTAATTGATTTTAAATAAAGGAGAAAAAATTAAATAAAAGGAGATTTAATTATTAGATTGAATTTGATCTCTGATAATAGTAAATTATTTAAAAAAAACAAATTAAAATAAAAGATTTCGTTTTAATGTAAAATAAAATTTTATTTGATTTTGGACTACTTCAAAATCAAATAAAATTACAGTTGCAAACAAATGCAGTTTAGTTGAAAAGACTCTTTACTTCAAAGTGAGCTTCTAATTGAGTTAAATTGTCAAATAATTCTTCGATCAATTCGTTGTTTTTTAGAGACTCAATCAAGTAACGTGAGTGGAGATGGCTGATGCGTTCTACAATTTTCGCAACTTTTAAGTTTTGATGAAGTTCTGAGTATGAACAGCGAATGGGTGCTTTGTTGATGATCCTTCAGGCATGGTACTGTATTTTATCAAGTTTTTTTAAATTATATTATTTTTCTAGGTACAAAAAAGAGAGTGATAATCTAAACTTAAAAATTTATGGAAACAGAATAGTTAGCCAAAAAGAAATCAAGTTTCTTGGTATTAAATTTGATTCTAAGTTAAACTTTAATATACTGGTAGACGAAATTAAAAAACGCTGCATTAAAAGACTAAATATTATTAAGATATTGTCAAACAAAAAATGGGGTCTTAATCAAAAAACACTAGGAAATTTATATAAATCTTTAGTCGGATCAATTTTAGACTATTTGCTTAAATTCATTTTCAGAAAATAATATCAAAAAACTACAAGCAATTCAGAATACAGCAGTCAGATCTATTCTTAAGTTAAAATATGATACTCCCTCCAACATCGTGCATCATGAGGCTTTTAATAAACAAAAATTACTAACAGTCTCGAACCGGCTTTTTGAATTGAGTGAGAGATGTGTTGAGACAGGACTGAGTAATCCTATTCCATTGGTTGTAAGACTGGTGAAGGAATACAAAGAAGGTTTCGAATCAAGATATATTGAATACCCAACTCCATTGTGTAATTGCTACCTTACTATTTCTTCTTTTTTTCCTGAAACTTGAACTATTTAAACATGTGCCACATGTAACAATCTATTCCAATTTATGTCTTTTCAACTTTCATTTTTTTTTAGCTTATTTACTTTATTTTGATTCTTTTTTATCTCGTTTTATTAACTTTAATTTTATTTTATTTTTATTTTTTTTTATTTTACTTTTTAACTTATTCTGAAGGAGCTTTAGCTCGGTACAGAAAACAAATAAATAAATAAAAAATAAATAAATTATATTCCGAGATGGTTTTCCAAAGAGGAGCACCGTCCTCAATGATTGAACGAATCAAGCCAATGTAAATATGAATTTTTGTTTTTACAGATAGATCATAACTTCCGTAAATCAACGTTCTTAACATATTCAATTTTCCGGTGCATCTTTCTTTTACTTCATCTTTATGCTTAGAAAACGTGAGATTTGTGTCTAAAGTGATTCCAAGATATCTCGGATTGACTTCTTTTGAGATGAGTTCCCCAAATATTTTAAAGTCTCTTTGTTTTTTTATTGAGACGGACCTTATGTAAATATTGTATGAGCTTTTATGGGCTGAAATTTTAAATCTACATTTAAGCATCCTTTTTTCGAGTTCATTTAAGTATTTTTTAGTAGAAACACGTAGTTTATTTAGACTTTTGTCTGAGTTGAAGTGAAATAAGTCGTCTGCGAACGAAAGGGAGTGTTGAAAAAAATACCTGTTTGATTTATTTGGACTATCATTTATGTAAATTAAGAAAAGAATTGGAGACAAGATTGCTTCTTGTGGAACACCGGTTAAGATTTGTTTATCCTCCGTTTGTTTCCTAATAATACAAACTATGAATTTGCGGTCTGTCAAAAAATTTTGATCCAGTAGCAAATTTTTTTTGGGACTTTTATTTTATCTAATTTCCATAGCAACCCATTAAGCCATACTTTATCAAATGCCATTTCAATATCAAAAACAACACCGTAAACTAACTTATCTTCAGCAAAGGCTTCTAGACATTTTAGCTTAAAATAAAAGATATTGTAGACTGTGCTTCTACCTTTTCTAAAACTTGACTGGAATTCGCAAAACAAATTCTTCTCACACAAAAAATTTTCCACTCTGTAGTCTGTAAATAATTCATAAAAACAGTTTTTTTGTATTCAGAAACAACCTAAACGAAATTCATAACTGGACCAAAAAATGGCTTATTTGTCTAATTGAAGATAAGTGCAAGGTTTTACACATTGGAAACAAAAATCCTTTCAACGAATATTACATAGATACAGACTTGTTTTTAAGTCACAAGTCTTAAGTCAAGTCAAGTCAATGATTTAATTCATATTTGATGCCAATAAAGTAGTTGCTTCCAAATTCCTGGCTGTTAATCTTGACCTATCTGGTCAGTTAATGTAACCAGATTATGAAAAAATTCTTTCAACTGGTCTAAATGAAGCAGATATTGTTAAAAATTTTTGTGCATGTCATAACTTTGACTTAAAATTTTGTGACTTACACTTAAAACTGTGACTTATTAATAAGTCTGCATAGATAATAAGCAAATTTCAAAAACAAAACAAGAGAAGGACTTAGGTATCACAATATCTGAGGATTTAAAGTGAAAAACTCACATTAACTCGTCAATCAAAAAAGCAAATAGTGTTCTTGGAATGAATCCACAATAAGGGTTCACTTAGGGTTGGTCGACCGGTTAGAAACCTAACCGGTTTTTAAAAACCAGTCAAAAAAATAAAACCGGTTTTCATAACCGGTTTGAATCAATAACCGGTTATCAAAACCGGTTTGAATCTTTAACCGGTTATAAAAACCGGTTTGAATCTATAACCGGTTATCAAAACCGGTTTGAATCTTTAACCGGTTATAAAAACCGGTTTGAATCTATAACCGGTTATCAAAACCGGTTTGAATCTATAACCGGTTATCAAAACCGGTTTGAATCTTTAACCGGTTATAAAAACCGGTTTGAATCTATAACCGGTTATCAAAACCGGTTTGAATCTTTAACCGGTTATCAAAATTTATTTGAAAACTTTTAGGATTTTAAAAAACCGGCATCACCAGTGTAGTTTTAATTTGTAAAAATTTCTATTTTCAAAAAGACTTCTCTGTGAAAATTTTCAAAATTTGATTTTTTAAAAATAATATATTTAGAAAAAATAAATTAAGAAAAATATCACCAGAAAATTCATCTTAATTTTATGACCGGCTATCCATCTTAACCAGTTTTGATAACCGGTTATCCATCTTAACCGGTTTTGATAACCGGTTATCCATCTTAACCGGTTTTGATAACCGGTTATAAGTCCTAACCAGCTTAAAACTTAACCGGTTAAAAACCGGTTACCTCTAACCGGCCGACCAACCCTAGGTTCACTATCAAGACTTTACAATGCGTTTGTCAAACCTTATCTTGAGTATGGTGTTACAATTTGGAGACCTTACTTGAAGAAAGACATAAACGCCATTGAAGCTGTTCAAAGACGAGCAACAAGGCTTGTGCCTGAAATCAGGAGAATATCTTATGAAAAAAGATTGCAAGAATTAAATTCGACAATACTTGAAATCAGAAGACTAAGAGGTGATTTAATACAAATGTTTAAAATAGTTAAGGGATTTGATGAAATTAACTGGTTTAATAAAATTGTGTTTTAAAATGAACTGTCATTTCAATCGACATATCAATTAAGGTCACACGAATTTTAGATGGAAAGACAACTAGTCAAAAACTGTGATCCACGTCACAATTTCTTCACAAACAGAGTATCAAGCGTTTGGAACAATCTACCAAAAGAAGTAGTCCTATCAAATGACAAAAACGAAAAGTTAAAAAAATGAATTGCTTTCAGTAATGTTGAACAAAAAAATGTTTTAGTTTTATAGAAAAAAAAACTGAACGTTTAGTAGTAATTAATTTTTCTTATTCAGGCTGATATAATTGTTAAAGAACATGTTTCATTAAACTTTAGAAGCTCTAGTTCTATTGATTTTGCCAAATATTTTCAAAATCTTCAAAAATCATATCGGATTACTTTCTGAAAGAATTTTTTTTGCGATTTTTGATTTGTTTTTATTTAAGATCTAAGAACTTGATACCGAAAAAAGAAGAGGCTTTTTTCAGCTTCAAAAATTGAAAATATAAAGTTTCTATTTAAAAGATCAATAATATTAAAAATTTTCTGGATTTATTTTGTACATTTTGAAAATTTTTAAATGCTTAATTCGCATATAATTTTTTTATGTTCCAATAAGAATAATATTAAACTTTTTTGTCATCATTCTAAAGCTATTGGATCAAAAATTAGTCTAAGCAACAACTAAAATATTTTCTAAACCCAAAAAATTAAGCTTAACATTGAAATAATAATAATAATAATAATTAAAGCTTTAATATTTAATTAGGCTTAATTTTTTAGTTAATCAACAAACAACTACCCGTATTTAAAAAAATGATTCACTTCTTCAATTAAATGCTAAAAAAAAATAATTTTATAAATCCAAATAATCCAAAATTGTATTTTAGTTATTACCGTAAACTCGTGACCATTCCTCTTGGAACAATGTCAAAATTTGGGTTTATTCCATACGGAACTGAAATTTGGGATTTGGTTTGGTTGGTCTGAAGGTTCAATTCCCTAAGAGGGTTTCGATTAGTTGGCTTTTGTCTATTTGTATTTTCGGTTTTATTTCTAATCCGTCCAACCATTTTATTCCGCAATATTACTCAAAAATAGATACAGATTCGAAAACATATGTTTCACCAGTATCAACTCAAACCGTAAATACCAATAGACAAAAGCCAACTAATCGAAACACTCTTAGGGAATTGAACCTTCGGACCAACCAAACCAAATCCCAAATTTCAATAGTTTCCAATATCGAAACTTGTACAAATCAATTATCACCAAAGAAACGTGGTAGAAAAAGGCTACCTCGTGACGAAAATGGTAAAATTACCGTAAATTCTCGAAACTTAGTACATGTAACTAAATCGGATTTTTTAAGTTGTTACATGTAACAAGTACCATCTCGCCCATGTTATAACTTACTCTCATTTAGCTACTTGTAACTAAACCCAAAAATCTAAAATAAACACTGTGTTTAAATCGAATATTCAATTTTTATTACATGGTCTAAAACTAGAGGTTTGACTTTTGGTACGTCTCTTAAAATTAAAAAAAAAATTCCATTTAGAAAAATATTTTTCTTTATTTTAATTATTGGTACGTCTCTTAAAATTAAAAAAAAAATTTTTGTCGATTCAAAATTGATTTGAAATTAAAAAACTAGTGTTTGGTACTGTACTAAAAATTAGAATGTAACGATAGTTTTACAATTTTTTTAGTCCCTGTACTAAAAATTAGAAAAAAAAGAATTTAGAGAAGAAAAAGTTCGGCTCAAAATAGTTAAGAGTTGTTTTTTATGATTTGTTTCAGCGGGACTAAAAAAATTGTAAAACTATCGCTACATTCTAATTTTTAGTACAGTACCAAACACTAGTTTTTTAATTTTAAATCAATTTTGAATCGACAAAAATTTTTTTTTTTTTTAATTTTAAGAGACGTTAACGGGGTCCGGGGCGGAGCCCTGATTTAGGGATTCGGTTATGTTAAAGATAAGAGAAATTTTAGTTAAAATAAAATTAAAAATTAAAATTTTAATTTTTTGTAATGTTTATTTTTAATTGGATAAAGTACAAAAAGGACCAGGGCCAAATAAAATAATTAGAAAAAGTACAAAAAGTACAGAAAGTACAAAAAGGACCAGGGCCAAATAAAATAATTAGAAAAAAACAAAAAGGATTTACTTTTAAATATTTTAATTGTCTATACCTCCTCGCCCTTCTTTCACTTTGGATTTGCATGATTCGATAAACAAAATAATCAGAATCATTGAAAAAAAAAATTGAAAAATACGAATAAAATGAATTTTTTAAATAATTTTTTAATTTTTCGTCCCATTTATTTTTTTTAAATATACCGTAAACTCGTGACCATTACTTTTGGAACAATGTCAAAATTTGGGTTTATTCCATATGGAACTAATACCATCAAAACCATGTTATAAGATTTTTTTATTTTTTTTTAGAATAAACCTTGACGTCTGACTTTAAACCAAGAGTAAGAAAAGTGGTAAAAAGGCTACCCCTTGACGAAAATGGTAAAATTATTAGGCAAAATAAAAAATAAATGTTTTTGTACAGTTTTTTTTGGCTATTAAATCGAATTTTTTAATTTTAAATTTAATATTAATTTTTAATTTTTAATCGAATTTAATTTTTACTCTTAGAATAAATACAAAAATGGAATAAACCCAAATTTTGACATTGTTCCAAGAGTAATGGTCACGAGTTTACGGTATATTTAATAAAAATGTACAAAAAAACAGAAATTTAAAAATTTTCCGTTCATCATCTAAGGTTTAGACATTTCAAAATTTAAGTGCTGTTTGAATTTCAGATTTCTGACTAAAAATTCACAATTTATATCCCTTAAAAAGCAACAATTTAAATTTCTTTTGAGTTTTTGAAGAAAAAAATTTATACTTGTAGCTCAAATAAATTAATTTTGTTCAAAATCTTAACCATAATTTTTATTAATTAAAAATCTCAAAATCAACTCTAAGTCTGAAATAACATAAATTAAATAAATGGATTTGGGAAAAAAGTTTTGTTCGATGCTTTTTTTTTAAATTTGATACTTAACAAAATTGAAAAAATTACCAAAAATAGCTTAATTAAATATTTTATTAAAATCAATAAATAATGGACATTCAAATTTTTTAAATAAATTTTTTTTTTCATTAAACATAAAAAAAATTATTCACCGATTTTCTTATTCTTTTTTCTTATTTGTTCTTGAATTTCTTTAGAATTTTCCCACGGTCGAGGACCACGAATATTATCCCAATGGTCAATATCAATTTCATCCATAACTTTTTCATATTCTTTTTTTAAGGAAGTGGCAGTTAACATTTGATAATCTCCTTCATCAAGACCCAAATTACTCAATTGTTCTTTATAAACAACAGCGTCATTTCTTTTATATTGATAATTGAGTTTTCGGAATTGAGCAAGACCAACAAATCCACCCACAACCATTAAGCAAAAAGGAAGAAAATGTCTCACGAATTTGGACTGTCCGTTCATAATTTTATTCTTGAAATGATTCTAAAATATTTTTTTCGATGGCTTTCAATAAACTTAAATTTTCGATTTGATCTTTCTTGACACCAATGCTAACCAGCAACGATTTTTGAATCGAAAACTTTTGGTTCAATTTTTGAACTAAACTTCTGGTAAAAACTTCCAAAGAAGTTTCAGCTTGGCCAAATAATTGTCTTATATTATAAATTCTTTCTTCTAAATTGGAAATTTTATCTGATTTTGCAAAAAACTTAATTAAATTTAAATTAATTTTTTATAAATAAGAATGGATATTTATTTACCACAGATCCAAAACTATTGTTTGTTGATACAGATATAAATAATTTATCTGAATAATCAATGCAAACTAAATCAACTTTTACCGAATTGATTTCAATTGTTTTCTAAATTAATTTTTAAAAAATAAGTTTTTGTTAAATAAACATTTTTTTATACTCACTTTAAATTTTAGCAAGGCTTGTGTGTCTAAACTATATTTTTTTAGTTTCAAATCAATTTCATCAACATCAGTCATTTGAGTATCAATTTTTTTCTTAAATAAAAAGTATTTTTGAAATTTTAGAATTTCATAAATTTGAAATGTTGCATGTTTAAAAAACAAGAATGCATCTATCATAGTGTAATGACAAAACTTTAAGGAATTTTATTCTTGATCTAGAAATTCAATTTTTTATTTAAGTTAAAATGTAAAGTTCTAAATTTACTTTTTGAAATTTTGGGTGAGGGATGTGCTCGGCCAGGAATGAGTCATTATGTTCTATTGAAGATTAAAGTTAAAATAAGATAAGATATTTTGAGAAAAAAATTCTTAATTTTTTTAATCGGATTAAAAAATAAGAGAATTTTCTTTGGCCAAGAAAATTTTAAAATTTTTTAACAGGTCTTAATTTAGATTTTAATAAGCAAAGGTGTTTTTTTAATTAAGAAATTAATTAGATCTCATTATCTTTGGACTTGAGTGATCTGATAAAGAAAATGCTAAAAGAAAAATAATTAAAATATTCAAATATTTAAATATTTAATTTTATTTTACATGCTTTTAATCAATATTATGTTAACTTGGTTTAAAAATTTTAGTATTTCAATCTTATTAGCCATTTTGTCAAAAATTTCATTTTAAACCCATATCATTTTCTTTAATAAAAATTGGCGATTTGAACAAATTATTCGATTTGTTTCGATTTAAATTTAAAATAAAAGAAAATTTGGATTTCAAGATTAACTTAAATAATTCTAAATGTTATTTAAATTATGTTTTAATTTAAATTACTTAAACAATTTGACTGATTTAAATTTTCAGATATAACTAAAACCTACTAAAATTTTATGCAGATATCCCAATTCCATAGCATGCTCTTTTTTAAATGACCAAGCATATTGCTTGAGGAATTTTTATTTCTATATTCAACAGTGTAATATCAGCATTTTTATTTACTTTAATTTTCTAACTTTAATTGTATTATTGTGGAAAGAGATCTTTTGATGTTTTGATTTTTGTTTATCGATCGATTAGTAAAAGGTGCTTGTCAAAAATCTTGGGTTTGACTCATTTTTAAAAATATAAATTAGTTTTTAATAAAATAAAAAATGATATTTATATATTGTTTTAGAAAGACCTTGAATAAAAAAAAACATGATTGGAAAAAGAAAAAAAAACTTTATTTTTAGAATTTATTTGTTAATTACGTTTTAGAATTAATTCACTTACAATAAAAACCACCAAAATAAATTTAAATTTTCGTTTTGATTTTCAAATAAAAGCTTAATAATTTGGCTTTTTTAAATTCTAAATTTAATTATTATTCTGGGTTTAAATTAAAATTTAACTTAAAAATTCGTATAAATTTAAACTCAAATAAAAATTTTGATTAAATTCAAACTCAAATTTAAAAATTAATTTAATTATTTAAAAGTAAATTCAAATGCTATTTATTTACAACACTAATAAAAATTAATAATAAATAATTTTTTATTCTTGTTTTTAGTGAGGCATTAAAATCTGCAATTGATTTTTTGATATTTTTAATTAACAATTTCTGAGAATAAGTAATGCCTAAAAAAAGAGTCTTCTAGTGTACTAAAGGGTGCAACAAAAAAATTAATTAAGTTTATTGTCATTGATTTTTTTACTAAATTTGTTGTATTTAAAATCAAAATAGTTCTTTTTCTATTAGATTTGTGTCACTTTTCTTTAATTAGACATTTTTAAATCTGATTAGTTATGATATACTAAATAAATTACAAATAAATTAAATTAATCACGACATTAATAAATTAGTGGTGATTTTATATAAATTTGTGGTACATTTTACTCGTTTTGTAGTTAAATTTTACTCTTTTTGTGGTTTAAAAATATTATTAATAATTAGAAAAAATTTAATTTAAAATAAAAAAAAAATGCAAAAAAAGTAATTTTTTTAAAGACCTGAGTTTTCATTTGAAACCTTTATTATAAAAATAATCGAAAATTAAAATGCATAAAAAAGAATCTGTACTTTAATTTAAGCTATCGTAAATCAAACCATAAAAAATCAAGTATGTATCTTTGTTCAAAAAAAAGGTAACTTTATCTTTACTTAATGATTGCCAACAAAAAAAAACACCATTTGAGAGTTGTCTGAAATGATTTTATTTAAAAAATCAATAATAGATCACAAATACATGAGATTAAATGGCATTAAGTACAAAAAAGTCAGGACGAATGATCTAGTTCAATTAAAAATTTCACAACTTTTTTGGATTAAAAAAGGGATTGACACTTTTTTGAAATTTTTGCCTTTTCTGGTTTTTACTGGGCTCATTGATTTTTGAAGCTCACGGACCAGAAACATTGAAACATTAAAAAATCTGATAATGGTTCGGAATTTTTGGGTGAATATGACCAAAATTTTAAGACGAGAAAGAATTTAAATAAGAAATTGGTCAATTTTTCAAAATATGGAAATATCAATCAATAAAGATATAATTCATTATCTTGAAAAAAAAGAGTAGAAATAGTTTGTCTAAACCAAGCTATAAATGGTCAAGATTTCTATCCACGAAAGATGATTTTTGAAATTTTCCTGATTGCATAGTGAGTGTTGGATGACGGCGCGACTGTCCATATTCTTCGATCCTGTCAATGTATTCTTAAATAAAACCGTATAGAATTTTGTGAGAATAAATTAAAAATAAAAATATTAAATTAAGTTTTATTTAAACTGAATTAAATTTTTGATATTTTCATTATATTTTTAATTTTAAAGACTTTTAATAATTTTTAACTTTAAAGAAATAATGTTGTGAAATATGCTTAAAATAATTTAGAGTTTATATAAAAGCGTCATTTATTTTGATTAAACGTTATTAAAAAAAATATCAAAATGTATTATTCCTAAATTAAATGCATTAGCTGTTATAAAATTTAATTAAAAATCATTTGATGCATCGCACAAAGTCAAGTTAAAAAAAATCATCAATTAATAAATAAATTTTATATGTTAAAAAAAGGCTTATATTTTTTGTAGTAGAAAAAATATTTTTTTTTTATAGAAAAAATATTTTCGAAAAATAGAAAAAAAAAATTAGAAAAAATATTTTTTTTTTATAGAGAAATTATTTTTAAATATAGAAACAATACTTAAGAAAATCGAAAAAATAAAATATTAATTTTTCTCGGTCTTCCTCTTTTACGTTTCGCGGTTTGACCGTTTTGATTTTCTAATAATTGATTATTTCCGTCAATGCTCAATATTTGATTTGATGTTGTCGCTGATTGAGTTTGAATTGAAGGTTCGATATTGGCTTGTATTGATCTGAAAATTTGCACATTTAAAGGACCAGTCGAATTTCTCTCTAGAGCCGGTAGAGCCTTTTTTCGACGGCCTCTTTTAGAATTTTCCTCAATGTTAAGATCTAGAGTTGGAAATTCTAGTAATTCTAATTGATAGCCAATACCAATCACATGCTTGCAAATGAAATTTTTAATCGATAAAGGTGAGAAAAAAGATAATTATTTTTTTCTATTAGGAAAATTATTTTTTCTATAATCAAAAATATTTTTTCTAAAGAAAAAAAATATTTTTAATAAATTCATATTTTCTACTACTAAAAATATTTTTTCTATAAAAAAAAAATATATTTTCTACTGCGAGAAATATAAGCCTTAAAAAAATAAGAAACAAATTATATTAAAAATTTCAAAATAATAGTTGATTGTTTTTTTAGTTATCTTACTTCTCTTATATTTCCTAAATTAATGTGGCATGCTTCAGCTGGAAAGGAATCCAAAAATTCTTCAATATATGACTTTTCTCTCTTTAAACAGAATGCCATTCCTGTAATAATTTTAGTACATTATTAAACATTAATTGATAAAAATTATTAAAATTATTATTATTTTTGCATTAAAATTTTTTCAAGATAAAGTTAATCAAAATTTATACTGGTTAATTATTCTCATTGACAATTAATAGTTATAAGTTCTATTTAATTAAAAAAATCTTTTAATAATTTTTAATTCTATGTAATATTAATAATTGTCACTTAATCTTTTAAAATGACAACTAATACTTTTAGATGAAGATTAATATATTTAATTGACACTTTTTCTAATTTAATCAAAATAATCAAAATAAAAAATAAATAAATAAAATTAAAAAAGCAAAGAAAAATTTGAATAATTAAAATAAAAAATAAAATTTAAAAGGCGAACTTTTTAAAAAATTCTATAGCACTAATTTTTTCTCATATAATTTAACTTTTATTCCTTTTTTTGTCTTGCTTTCCTGAAGTTTCGGCTTTGTAAACATGTGTCGTTAGCTTCATCATATTTTAATATATTTCTTTTTAATTTCAGTTTATTTTACTCTTTTAACATTTATTTTTTTTTTGATTTTTATTTTTATTCTGAAGAAGCTAAAGCTCGGTACAGTAAAATAAATAAAATAAATAAATAAATGATGCGTTGATATGCGGCTAATAATTAATTGTTAGGTATTAGGCATCTGAAAATTTTCATTGCTTTACCTTTTTATGCAAAATAATTTTAAAAAAAATTTATTTAAAAATTCTCCTAGTCCAAACCAAATTGACATTTGCTTATATTTAAAAATATTTCCTTTTAATTTAAAGTCATAAAACTAATGTTTAATTTAACAAGCATGATGATTCTAAAAAAAAGTTGGGTTAATTGTTTTTTGAATTGGAAATGTCGAAAATTTAATCACTAAAATTAACTTGTAATTTTATAATTTAAAAGCAAAAAACTGTTCAAACAATACCAAAATTTAATCAGGAAAGATAAGTAGCTTTGATTCAGATTCAAAGACAATCTTGGGGTACTTAACTTTGAGTTGAATGATTTTGGATGGAAAAATAGTTGAGCCTTGTTTAAATAGCAAATTTTTCAAAATCATGTGTCTATAAATAAAACTAGTTTTTAAACTAAACTTTACTTCAAGTTTAATCAATCTTACATATTTGGGTCAACTAAAACTATTTTTATCTGTTTATAAAATTTTATAATACTCATATTTTTGAAATTCTTTTTTGGCATCGTTTGCTTGCAATTTTTTTTCTATTAATATAGTGGCACTTACACGATTCATTTGAACTGCAAAATCAAATGCAAAATGCAAATCTAAATAAAAAATTAACTAAAGTAAAATTATTCATTTTGTTTTTATTTTATGCTTAAGACACGTTTTAAATGATATACCAAATAACTTGCTTTTTTTTCTTTTTTTTAATACTCAAATTCTTTCGCTTTATTTCGTAATTATTTCCAAGCTTTTATTGCAAAAATTGAACAGCTATTTCAGGAGAAAATGTACTCATTTAGATGAACTAATTAGCTATCTACTGTAATATTTATATTCGTAAAAAAATATTTACGAAAAATTCGAAAATAATGAGACAATTTTTAGAAATAATACATTTGCTATCCAACCCAACTGCCATTTTACCAAACAGTGACCAACAAAAAGTATAACTGTGGCAATCTAAAAAAAATTAATAAAAATTTTAATTATTTTTTTAGTTAATCCACGAATTTGAGCGTTTGAAGGAGTCTGAAAGTGGATGGAAAGAGTGCGTAGAGTTTCTTTTATCTGATGATGGATTGTAAGTTAAAATTTGAGAATATTGATACCAAAATTTTCCATTATTTGAATAATTTATTCGTATTTTGTTTTAAATTTTTGATCATTATCTAATTTAAAAATTTAAACACAGAGAAAAAATAAAATTAAAAATATATTATGAATTTTTGGGAAAAATATTAAAATTTTTTCTTAAAATTTTGATTATCAATATTAAATTCTAAAATAATCATAGACAAATTGTCTCCATTCTTAAATTATAATCATAAGGTCTCCTTGTTTTCAAATTGAATTATTTTTCATTCTTAAAATTAAAAATATTTTCAAATAAATTTAGAATAATTAGCTTGAAATTGTAAAATAAAATTTATGTGATCAAATATTGGTAAATAATTACTCAATCATTTATCAAGTGAAACATTTTATTATTTTTTTACTTAAATTCTGTAATTTAAAAAAAAATAGTCAAAATTGGTGTTTTAATTTTCCTTTTACCGATTTTCGATTTCGGTTTTTTTATATTATAATGATGATTGCTCCAAGCATAGGAAAAAAAACTTATATAAAATTTTTGACAAAAATATTTATTTTTTTATTATCTGGTTTAGAATTTAAACTTCTTATTTCCGCATCTTCGAGTATCATTTTAATTACACTTTATGCTCACTGATTTGGATAAGAGCTACAGTTTAAAATCAGAAACGATTTACAAGAATCAAGAGAGGAAAATATTTTTAAAAAGTTTGCAAATTTTTATTTAAAGCTATTATATTTTTAAAATGATTTAAAATCCTTAATTCAAAGTATAATTTTTATCAAAAAAGGTTTATTTAAAATGGTAATTATTTAAATGTTTAAATCAAAAAAAAATATTTAAAAAAAAGTCCATTTAAAAATAACACGCTCCGTATTTATTTACCAGTCTGACCACCAACAGAACAGAACAATTAAGTCCAATCATTAAAAAAAATCAGAATCGTCAGGATTTTTAATTTAGTTAATGATCAGTACTATTTTAATATTTTGGAATATATCCGATCGCTAAATTTCAATAATTTTTATTGCTTTGAATTATTTGTAAAAGTTTATTTAGATAAGAAAAAACAATGTAAAATTTACCCTTTAATAGATACTTATTTTTTATTTAAATAAAATTTAAATTCATAATTTTTTGAAATTTTATTTTAAAAATTAAAGAAAAAAATAAAAATCTATGCCCACAAAAATCTGATTGACACATTTGTATATATTTTTTAAATAAATTAAATTGATCATTAATTTAAGGAATGATCAAACAAAATTTTTTTGCATGCAAGTAATAGAAAACTTTCTGAAGACTCGCTACAAAAACAACAATGTACCTCAAACTGATCAAGATCTAGTGAAAAAATTCATGTCGTACTGGCTGCACAGTCAACTAAACCGAAAGGCAAATGAAAAAAATTTTCTCAACAAAAAGGCTGCCCAACTTTTTGCACTTGTGTCTCTAATCGACTTTCCGAATCGATGGCAAAATTTTTTCAACGATTTAATGGTAACATGCCAGTGGAGCATTGGAAATGCCGATTTTTATCTCAAATGCTTGATGGCCATACACTCGGAAATAGTTGATCGCGAAATACCCCATACCCCTGAAGAGCTTAACTTGATCACCTACTACAAAGATTCGATTCGCAAACATTGCGTTAATGAGCTTGTTGAATCCTGGTTTCTTTTGCTCAAAGAGCATTCGGCCAAAAATCCTGAGATAACTTGCCAGACTTTGGAGGTAATTGGCGCCTACATTTCTTGGATAGAAATAAACTTGATTGTCAACTCTCGGTTTTTGGAATTTTTTTCCTATGCCTTGAACAATTCGGATTTGCGCGAAACGGCATGTGGATGTCTGGAAGAAATAATTGACAAAGGCATGGATTTTGGGGCTAAATTAAAATTAATTGATTATTTATGGACAAATGTGATACACCAAAATGCACTTATGCTTGAGCATCAAATATCGCTGCACAATAATGACGAGGACAACTGTGACTATTTGCTCCAATTTGGCAAATTGTTGAACACAATTGGTTCGAATTTGTTCATGGGATGGCAAAAAATGTACAAAAAAGAGCCTGAATTAGGTTCACAATTTTTTCAAAGTATCGAAAATAAAATTCCTTTTGCTCTTCGACTTCTGAATCACTCGGACGATGATATATCCGAATGTGTTTCCGAATATTGTATGAATTATATAAGCATCTTGAAAGTTAACAAAATTCAAACCAGAGAGCAGCAATCAAACATAGAAGTAAAAATTTGAATTTAAATATTTTTATTTTTTTTTTGCTTAATTTTTATTATCTAGAGTATGCTTGGTATTGTAATTAATAAAACCAAATATGATCCTTCTTTCAATTTTGATAATGAAGTAAGTTTTTTTTTATTTTGATTTTTTATGAAAAATTATCTATTTTGTTTTAATTTCGAAAGCTGATCAGTTCATTGTGACATAGATTAAATTTATCTCTCTAAAAAAATTTTTTTGGATATTAGCTAAGTTTACACTCTTGATTTATATTGATTGAAAATTGTATTTTTAATTGTTAAATTTTTTATTGTCTAACTTCTGATTTACCATTAAAAGTCATAAAAAAAAAGTCATTTCAAAAATTCTGAAATAAAAATGGCCTCCTTAATAACTAGATGGAACGTCAAAAGACTTATTTTTAAAAATCTTTTTTGAATTATTTTTAAATCAAATCAAAAGACTTTTAAAAAGAAAAAAAAGTTAGTTCCTTTTTGCTATTTAAAGTCTAAATGAAAAATCTGTATCCGTATTTTTTGCACTTAACTTTTGAATCTCTGGTTAATTATTTTACATTTTTTCTGACAAAATTCTTATTTTTAACTAAAAAAATTCAGTACAATTTGTGCTAACTTTATAATTTTTAATTATTTTCTCAAAAGTGTTGATTTTATTTACTTAAAAAAAAACTTTTATCAAAAAATATCAAGGTTTGACCGATAAAAAGCAAAATATTTGATAGAGAATTTAAAAGTAAGAGGAATGATAGAAATAACTATTTGAAGAAAAAATTTACTCTAATTGTATTGTGCTAAAATCACATTGAAAGATATTTGCAAAAACAGAATTGAAAAATTTGGATTTTTGGAAAAAAAATTAAAAGGTATAACCATTTTTTTTCTATTTTTTAATTTCAAAATTTGCAACACCTATTAAATTTAAGAAATTAAAAAAACCTCTGATAGCCAGACGATTAAAAGACTTTTTTAACATCAGCAAATTTATTTTTTATAAAGAAAAAAATCTTTAATTAGATGAGAAATTCATTCAAGATTTAGAAAAATAATTCTCTTTTCTTTTTTTATCTAAAAACACATGTTAATTGGCCATAAGCATTTTGGAACTATTTTATTAAAATTTGATCGATTTAATTTAAAATTACGTATCATAACTTACCAAAATTAACTTAAGATTACGTAAAATAGCGTAATTTTAGCAATTCTGTGCTTTTTGTAGAAGCACTGTTGTCTTCATGCATTTATTGCTCTATTTTGACATGAGGATATTTAATAATTATTAAATAAAATTATATTTCAAATGTTTTTATAAAAATCTCATTAACAAAAAATTTTTAATTTTTTTTACTTGTCAAACGTTCTTTTTTGAACAACCATTTTTTTTAGCTGAAAAAATAAATATATGCCCCGAATACCCTTAGAATTTTTAAAAAACAAAACTAAAGTTTTCTATTTAAATAAAATCCCCTTTGTACAATTTTCTCAATAAAAAAAAAACATATATATATATACAGTACTGATTTGACAAGTGGAATTTAATTAAAATTACGTAAATTTACGTAAAATGCCGAAAAACTTGGCCGAATTTTTGTAAATTTTGGGAAATTTTCACTCAAAAAAAAAATTTCAGGGATTCTATTGCTTTTTTTGACAAAAAGAAAATTAGCGAAAATTTATGTAAATTTAAGTAAATTTTGACTTTTTACTTGTAAAAAATGGTTAAAAATGGTAAAATTTTGTAAATTAATTTTATTTAATGAAAAAATGCTTTTCAAAGACATTGTTTGACCTAGCAGTTCGACCAATCTCCATTTTTTTTTATCACGATTTTTATTACCTTTATTATAATTACTTTATTCTTATTATCTTATTTGAAAAAAAATACCTCTTTTAAATGATTAATGTATGCTTGGCATTTAGCTGGAGTAAGTTTTCTTTGAAACTCTAAAATTGCCTCAACTGCTTCCTCATCATTTCTCTTTCTCACAAATTAGCTGTTGTAATTAAAGAAAAAATTGAACAGAATATAAGTGGTAGCGTCATTAGGAAATATAGATATAAAATGGGTACCTTAAAAATATATTAAATGATTTTCGAATCGATTTTGAAAAATCGTGATAAAAAAAAATGGAGATTGGTCAAACTGCTAGGCCAAACAATGTCTTTGAAAAGCATTTTTTCATTAAATAGAATTAATTTACAAAATTTTACCATTTTTTACAAGAAAAAAGTCAAAATTTACATAAATTTACGTTTTCTTTTTGACAAAAAAGCAGTAGAAACTCTGAAATTTTTTTTTTAGAGTGAAAATTTACCAAAATTTACAAAAATTCGGCCATTTTTTGGCCAAAGTAAAATAAGGTAAATTTACGTAAATTCCACTTTTCGAATCAGTACTGTATATATAAAAAGTTTAGTGATGGACTGATCAAATGAACCTTTTTAGAAAGCCTAATTTTTTCTTGAAGGGCGAAGATGAGGCCATGTTTTTAGAATTTCGAAAAAACATAAAACTAGTATTCGACAGCATTAGTCAACTGGACAACGATTTTGTTCTGACCACAGTGAAAAACTTGGTATTGGAGAGTGCCAACAACTGGCGAATGCAAACTTTCATAGACATTGAAAACGTTCTTTATCTATTGTACAATCTAAGCGAAGCAATTCCTTGCTCTCAGGGAAACCACTTCAATCCACGCAGCAGCAAAAGCGACCTTTTGTGTGAAATGCTCCAAGCTGCAATCACCTCAAATTTGGTTGAGAATCCGCACCGCATTGTCAAGCTCCAGTACTTCGAAATATTGGCTCGCTATCACAGATTTTTTCATTTGTATCCCCACTTGGTCGAAACTGCCATCGATCATTTTATCGGCCTGCACGGCCTGCACAGCACAGACCCCAAGCTCAGAAGCCGCGTTTCCTATCTGTTCTCACGCTTTACCAAGGACCTGCGCAACTATTTGGGAAATTTTGTTGAAAAAATTCTAAATGCCATCCAGGACTTGATTGTGATTTGGTCTCCTTTGCAGTCTCCACCAAACACACCCATACCAATGTTGGAACAGGAACAAAAGCTGCGGTCATCAGACGAACAGTTGTTCTTGTACGAAACAGTTAGCTTGCTGATTGTAACCTCGCAGCTAGAACCAAAAATGAAGGCCCAGCTCATGAAAAATCTACTCTCTCCCATCATAAGCTCATTTATGCTGCTGATAAACAAATATGTGGAGACCAGTGACCAAAAGCTGAAGCTCATATTTGCCAACAGTCTGAACATGGCCATGTCCATCGCCACCAGAGTGTCCAAAGGCTTTTCCAACGCCATCAAAGTCAAAGACTGCGACTGCACGGACATTTTCTTGGAAATTTTGAGAATTTTCACCCAGGCTATCGGCATAAACAGCCACAAGAGCCTGATACATGCGGGCGTGAGACAATTTCTGCACAGAATGATAATTTGCATTGACAACGAAGTGTTCGAGTATGTTCCCCCTAGCATCGAACACTTTTTAAAGCAGAGCAATGAGCCCAAAGACCTGCACGACTTGATGCCTTTGCTGAACCAGGTGATGATCAAATACAAGCAGCAGATAGTGCCGTTTATGCAGAGCATATTGATGCAGTTGACAGATGCGGTGCTGAATTTTGTGAACTCGCTGCCAACTCAGATAGCCTCGCAGATATTGAGAATTTCCACTAGCCAAATACAACAGTACAACCTGCAGCAGCCTTTGAACATTCAGTCGATTTTGCCGCATGTTCAGACATATTTGGTTCAGGACGAAAACAGTGAAATTACGCCCGACACCCAGCTAGTCTTGGACATTCAGTTCATGTACAAATCTTACTTTCAATTTTTGCTAAATGTTGTTAACAACGATCTGATGGACATCATTGCCATGCAGCAAACAAACGACATATACAAAATTTATTTTACTTTGCTACAAGGTGCTCAGCAGGGTCAACCTGATACGTCCAAGTCTTGTTTTCAGTGTATTCGAAAATTTATCAATTTTTTTGGTAGGTGATTTTATAATTTAATCATTCAAAATTCCTTTTTTTTTTACAGCAAAATTTGAATTTTTAGATTTTTTTTTATAAATTTGAAATTTTGAGAATTTGGAAAAATTTAAAAAAAAACAGATTTGAAGTCAGCACTAGATGGATCCAAAAAATTCTGTCATTTTATTTGCTTTTGAATTAAACAGCTTTTATTTAAACTTGTAGAAAAAAGAAAATATTTAATTCAAGTAGATTTTAAAATTTAATGGTTAATTAGCTTAGTCTTCAATTCATTTTACAAAAAAAACCCTCTTGGGCCTTATTATAATTAATTTAATCTAATTTTTATAATAATTTTTTAAAGAAAAATTAAAACATTTTCAATGAAGAATGAATTAATTATAAGGTTTTCAAATTTTGAAATAAATTGTCAAAAATTATTAAATATACTAAGTAATGAGTAAAAGAAGTATCTAAAAAGGTCGAAATAATCCCTTGGTCTTTTGAGTGCTAATACAAAAATACTTCATTGAAACAAGCTATTTTTTTTTTACCATAAAAATTATTTTACAACTTTTAAAGAAAATTGTTTCAAAAAAACCCTTTATTTTTTCTTTGGCAAAGGACTTGGAAAAATTCCATTTAAATGTCCATTTAATAACTTATTAAACAAAAATTAAAATTAATCCCATAATTTAATTGCTTTCATAAAAATTGGTATATTTTATTAAATTACGATAGATTATTATTCTTAAAAAAAATTCATGATACATTTTCTATGAAAATTTTTTTTTATTTTTTACACAGAAAATTAAAAAAAATTGAAAATCTGAAAATTTAGCAATAAAAGAATATTAGTGTTATAATTTACAGTTTTATTATTTTTTCTATTTTTTAAAAAACCGACAGACCGTTCTAATGGTAGAAAATACATTCAATTCAGTCATACGTCAATTTCTAATGAAACTTTCTTTCATTATATTAGCAGATAGCTTTCAGATTTTTTGATCTAATTTTAAGTCAAAAAAGGAAGAGAATTAAAGTATGTAGTTAAAAATAAATTAAAATTAATCAGCATTTATTCTTGTTAAAAAAATTTAAGAATTAAATTTTTAAATTATTTAAGAAAATTTATTTTATGTCAAAAATTGTTCTGTTTTCTTGAGAAAAGCTATATTTAAAAAACATCTAGTTCTAGTAAATTATTTGAAAATTATCATTGTACTATTCCTATTCCCATTTAAATTGCTAATTTTTATTTTCTCAAATTTATTTCTAATTCCAGATGAAAGATTGGTGCCTAAAATGTGTCTGTTCTGAAAAAAAGCAGAAATATTTTTGAAATTTTGAATATAATTTAAAAATATAGATTAAAATCTTTAAGCTAATATTAATGCTAGTAAATTTAATATCTTGCATGAATTCTGCTATTAATCTTCAAATATTATTTTTTTAAATATTTTTGGCTTAAAAAAATTTTCAAAATAACTAAAAATTCTCACTAAATTTAATTAAAAAGTTTTGTAAATAAAATATATTTTGACAAGCTGGACTAATTCATAAAAAATCTGCCTGTAAATGATACCATTCATAGCTTTTTTATCAATTCTTTCAACAAACAACTCACATTAATTACTAATTCTGACTTTCTATATAATTTTTTGTTAAGCTCACTTATAAAATTCTTATTATTTGTTCTTCAAACAATTATCAAATGATTATTATGAGATTAATATTTTGAAAATTAATAATTAAACTGTTTTTTAGTTAACAAGCCAGATATGGGAAATTTTGTCAATTATACAATTGAGAACGTTGTACCGTGTTGCATGGACATGCTTTTTAACCAAGCAATTGACTTAAACGATGCCCAACAAGTTTTAGTATTGAATGAACTGGCTCAGTGTCTAATTATGCTCTACAATAAGTTTGGTGACGAATTCATAAAATATCTAGAAATGAGCTGCCTGCCAAGTTTTAACCTCAGTCCACAAGTTATTCAGGTAATTTAAATTTTTTTTTGTAAAGTTTTATCAAGTCTAGATTTTTATTTTAAGGAATTGTTCCAGGTAATCAAGTCAAATAATCCAAAAGGATTGAAAACAGTCAAGGAAATGATTCAACCAAAAACAAAAAAATGAAACAAATTTTAGTATCATCAAAGGAATAAAATAAAAAATAAAAAAATAATATTTCTTCAAACAGAAAAATTAACCGAAAATTGTTCTATTTATTTTTGTGCTGTTGAATTTGAATTTTTCTTTCTCTTTTTCGCAATTCATTCCTAAAAGTTAATCTTTATTTATCGGAAGCAAAAAAATTGAAATTGTTTATTGAAAAATTGTTATTGATTTTAGCTAAAACAAAAAAAAACAAAACAAAAGGTTTTATTTAAACTTTTAAAAATACAAGTCTTAAATAAATTCCTCAAATTTTATTTAAATAAATTTTAATAAATGATCAATTTTTTCTTTAATGTAACATTTTTTTGATCTCAAGTTTTTACCATTAACTTTTGTGATAATTTTAAAGACAAAAAATTTTGTTTCAAAAAAAAAACTATTATAATTCAGCTTTCAAAAATTTCAACTACTTTGAAGTATTTTGAACTTTGGAGTAAAAAAAATGCGTTCTTTAGCTAACAAAATAGCACTTGTTACTGGTGCTACTCGAGGCATCGGAAAAGGTATAGCCTTACAATTGGGAGAGAGTGGAGCCAAAGTTTACATAACTGGACGAACTCTGCGATCCAAAAAAGGCTCAGGATCACTAGAGGAAACTGTTGATGAAATAAAAAAACGCGGTGGTGAAGCGATACCTGTTGAATGTGACCATGAAAAATCCGAGCAAGTCGAGGAATTGTTCAAAAGAATATCCAAAGACCAAAATGGCCAATTGGATATTTTGGTTAACAACGCATACAAGGGCGTTGGGACAATTTTGGAAAATATGAGATTAAAATTTTGGGAATATGACCCGTCTGTTTGGGATGACATCAACAATGTTGGTCTAAGAAACCATTACATTTGTACAGTCTTTGCATCCAAGCTTATGATACCTCGGCAAAAGGGTTTGATAGTAAATATCTCTAGTTTTGGTGGACAGAGATATTTATTTAATGTTCCATATGGAGTGGGAAAAGCAGCTTTAGACCGTATGGCTGTAGATTGCGGAATCGAGCTTAAAAAACATAAGATAGCTTGTCTAAGCCTTATGTTAGGTGCTGTCAGAACAGAAACCATGACTGATTTAGTCTCTAAAGGAGGAGAAAAGCTTAAGCTGAAGTCTGACCCCAACAGCAAAACGGTAAGTCATGGTTTTCATTAATTTTTTCAAAATTAATTTTTTATAAGAATGTTGGATTAAAAGAGATGTTCGATCAAGGAGAAACTGTTGAGTTTGGTGGAAAAATTATAACAAATATGGCATCCAATTCAAAGATTATGAAGGTAATTTATATTTTTTTATTTTTCTACACCCTTCTTTGTATTGATAAGATTTTTTAATTTAACCTTTGACTCCTGTTTTGGTTCAAGGGATTTTTTAATCTTAAAATATTTTTAATTCACTTTATTAAACAAAAATAAAGAAGATTATTTAAAAGTTTATTATTTGAATAAAAAAAAAAATATTTTAAATCTGTTAATAAATTCTTATTCTAATTTTGATTAAAGCCTTTCAATTCTTGGAGGTTTTAAGAGTAAAAATCTATAAATAAAATTTTTACCGAAAAAACAAATAAATTCCTTTACGACCGCTTTTAATTTTTACTCGCATTAAAATTCATTTATTTTAATCCAGATTTAATAAAAAACCTTTAAATAATTAAAACTAGTAATTTTTTTAAATTTAAGTACTCTGGGAAAATAGTGATTGCATCCGATTATGCAGACAAATATGGTATAAAGGACATTGATGGCCGTAGAGTTCCAAGCCACAGAGAATTGCAAAATATTGCCCCGTTTTTGCCAAAGAATCTGAGATTTTTGACGTCTATTTTACCTGGCGGTTTCAAAATACCTCAGGCTTTTATAGATATTGCCAATAGCAAATACATTTAATTCACAAATACCAGAAGGGTTACTTGGAACTTTTATGATATTTTTTTTGCTCTTTGCAAAATAAATTTAACTTATTAAACATTTTTTCTTCATCAATTCTGAAAATTAATTGTTCATTTAACCCTAAATATTAAGATTATTTTATAAATAATTTATTAACACGTTCAACAAGTTTTATCTCTTATCGAGAGCATGCTCTAAGCTGCTTAAGCAGACCATATATAACGGGTGAACCATAATTCTTTGCACAAAATTCATATTGAAAAAAAATGTGATAGGAATAAAGCAAATTTTTGAAACTTTGTGAACTTAAAGATCATTATGTGTTATGCATAAAATCATAGTTTGTTAAATTTTTGAATTGTTTCTATGACTAAGGCCTCCTTTGATACATATGCTCCTATTTAAATAGTTTGTCCTCATTTAAAAAATAATAAAATCATTTTTTAAATCATACTAGCTTATTCAAAATCATTTTCTCTTTCAAATGAAATCCTTGAAGTATTTTTGACTAATATTGATCAAAAGTAATTCTAAAAAAACTGCAAAAAATGACTGAAGTTGAAAATTATTGAGAAATAACAAAAATTTACTCACGTATACAATATTTTGTGACTAAAAAAAGTAAATATTAATCACTCAATATTTTTTTTTGAAGAAATTTGCCTAAAAAATGCATATTTATATCTAAGCCAAATTTTTCTAAGAGATAAATTTTAAATTAAAAAAATTTATATATTTTCAATGTAAAAATGATTCTTTTACAAAAAAAAAGGCATCTAAGTTGGTGGTCTCTTTTATTCCTATTTTAACTTAAATTTAAAATAGTTGCATTTCGTTTTGCAATTAAAAATATTTGTTTTTTGTTCTAGCTAACTTATTTATTTCATTTTAATATTTTTTTGGGTCTTGTACCCTTCCCGGACAATTGTCCATGGACAATCATATATGTCTGATTGGTGGACAAATTTTTTATTTTATTGTCCATGTATTTTTTCAATTGTCCACCTGTATTTCTAATTGTCCAGGTAATTTACAAAATGTCCAATTAAAAAAAGGTAATTAAGCTAACTTATAACAGCTTTTAAAAATAAATAAAAAAATTGCTTATTAAACTTGCAATATTTTTGAAAAAAAAACGCTTAAAAAAATTTATTTTCAATTACCGTAAACTCGTGTTCACGACTCAAAAACTCCGCTTTAATCTAATTAAAATTGTCTTTTACTCTATATGGCCAAAGATTGAGTTTTTGGAAAAAAATTAAAAAAAAATTAAAAAATCCCATCCTTTGCTTAGAGTAAAAGACAATTTCAATTAGAGTAAAAGCGGAGTTTTTTGCTTTTACTCTTAGAGTCGTGAACACGAGTTTACGGTATCAAACAAAAAATGACGTTTTTAAGTAAAAAAAAGTAAAAATTTTTTTTGATTGAGATAAAAAGTTAAATAGATAATTAATTATATTGAATAATTGACTTAAAATAAATAAATTTTTTTTCTAATTGGCCACCTATATTTCTAATTGTCCACCTATATTTCTAATTGTCCACCTGTATTTCTAATTGTCCAGGTAATTTAAAAAAAAATTTTTTTATTAAAAATTTGTCCACCAATCAGACATATATGATTGTCCATGGACAATTGTCCGGGAAGGGTACAAGACCCATTTTTTTTTTTAAATATTAAAATTAAAATTTTTAAATTAAAAAATTTATTTGAATTTTCAAATAACTATAATGGGCAAATCTAAACCAGCAACCTATTGGCAAAATGTAATTTATTGTACATTTTTATAATTTTACATTTTTACATTTTTGAGAGAAGAAAAAAAAGTTTCAAAATCAAAAAATCTAAAAAATTTTCATTCAAGAAAAGTAATAATAAATTCGCAATTAATTAAAAGGGATTTTCAAAAAATTATCCTTGGTTTTTACATTTAAATTAATTAAAAAGGGGTTGTGAAGTTCATTTCAATTCGATTGTTTCAATTCAAAAAAAATTGAATAACTTTTTTATTATAAGGAATAATTTAGTTCTCTAAAATGCTTAATGTTTAAGCAACTTTGCTTAATCCGAAAATATATGTCTGCAAAAACTCTGCAATATACTTGCACAGGTGATTAGAATACTTTTTAATGGCGTGCGTTTTCATTTAAGAAAAGTAATAATAAATTCGCAATTTTCTGCATTTTTGCACGCCATTAAAAAGTATTCTAATCACCTGTGCAAGTATATTGCAGAGTTTTTGCAGACATATATTTTCGGATTAAGCAAAGTTGCTTAAACATTAAGCATTTTAGAGAACTAAATTATTCCTTATAATAAAAAAGTTATTCAATTTTTTTTGAATTGAAACAATCGAATTGAAATGAACTTCACAACCCCTTTTTAATTAATTTAAATGTAAAAACCAAGGATAATTTTTTGAAAATCCCTTTTAATTAATTGCGAATTTATTATTACTTTTCTTGAATGAAAATTTTTTAGATTTTTTGATTTTGAAACTTTTTTTTCTTCTCTCAAAAATGTAAAAATGTAAAAATATAAAAATGTACAATAAATTACATTTTGCCAACCTAACGTGAACTTGCGATTGCACATTTTAAGCAAATTTTAATATTTTAAAAAACAATTGAATTCAATTAATTTCAATTTGAATTTTTGTGCAAAGAATTATGGTTAACCCTTTACTTTGTTTAGAAACGTACTGTATTACCACATCTTTACCTTTTTTTCGTTAAATGAATTTATAAATTTAATTACTATGTAATAATTTAAATTTTGTTCTTTTTTTCTTTCAGTTCTTTTGAAAAATAATTAGACACTTCAAAAGTGGAATTGAAAAATGAGTTTTAAAAGAATTCAAGTACCAGTTGACGATTTGTCGCTAAACAAAATTAAAAAAAACATTTAATATATTTAGAAAGTGAGCTAAGATTTTTAAACCCCTAAAATATATTGCATTAACAAAAATATTTGAAAAAATACTGAAGTTAGTTGTTAAATTTTTTAAAATTTAGATTTCTATAAATTTTTAATAAAATAGAATTTTTTGTGTGGAAAAGTTTTTTTAACTTTATTAAATTTTGATTTAGTCAAGGTTGAATAGAAAAAAAAATTTTTCTTGAATTCTAAAACTAATAAAAAAATAAAAATTCTCTTTATTCAAATTTTTTTCTAATACTTTGAATATAAAATATCAAAAACAAATTGCGGAATTGAAATAAAACCCGGTACTAAATTAGCTATCCATTTTAAATTATCTGGAAGCGACATTAACAATCCTGATTTTAATTGTTTAAAACTTGTAATTTGTCTTCCGTCAACATCTTTGATTCCGTGCGCGCGGGCATAATCAGCTGCGATCACAACTTTAGATGTATACTTAGAAAGATTTTTATCTTGTGCCAAAGAAACAATGCATTTTCCAGCAAATTCTATCGATTCTCCTTGTTCGAACACTTTTTTCATTGAAATTTGCTAAATTTTAAAATTGAAAAAAAAAATAAATAAAAAAAATCTATATCAAAAAAGTACCTTTCCAGAAATTCCTGATATATCAGGATTCTGTTTGCTGATCATATCAGTTACTAGTTCTGTTTTAACAGCGCCAGGATAGAGACTTAGCATTACAACATTATGTTTGCTTAGTTCTTTACCACAATCAACTGCCATTCGATCAACAGCTGCCTTGCCTACACCATAGGCCACATTAAAAATGTACGACATTCCACCAAAACTTGAAATGTTAATTATCAGACCCTGTTTTCTAGGCACCATCATCCTCGCTTTTTTAAATTATTTTATTAAATTTTAGAAAAAAAAGGGCTTAGAATTCTCACCAGCATAAACAGTGCAAATATAGTGATTTCTCAATCCGACATTATTAATCTCATCCCATACTTCGGGCTTTTGTTTCCAAAATTCCAATGAACTTCCCTCGAAGATAGTCTTTGGGAAAAAAATAAAAAAAATGTAATCCAATTATTAAGATAGACCAACAGTGACTCCTTTGTAAGCATTGTTAACTAAAATGTCCAAAATACCATTTTGTTCGGTTTCGATTTTCTGGAATAGCTCGGCAATTTCATGATCACTTTCGTGATTTACTTGGACTGGAATGCAGACGCCACCACGCTCTTTAATCTCATTAGCTGTTTGCTCCAGTGAACCAAGGTTATTTGTAGATTTTAATGTTCGACCAGTTATATAAACCAGAGCGCCGGCTTGCCCCAACTGTAATGCTATACCTTTACCAATGCCACGAGTTGCGCCTGTCACTAAAGCAACTTTGCCTGCCAATGGTCTATTTTTTGACATTCTAAATGAGATTTTTTTTTTATAAAATAAAAATTTTAAAAAAATTCTAAAATTAAAGCTTTTAACTGCTTCGATTTGAAGTAAAAAATAAAATAAAAATCAATGAAAAAAATTTATTTTTTTTTCTGTTTAAATTAGATTAAATTAAATTTTAGAATTTGGTGCTGACCACGTCCATTAAAAATTGGGGAACCTTGACAAAATTAGGAACAAAATTCGAAATAAAATGAAGTTCTTTGGGAAGAACAAGTTTCATTGCGTTATTGACCTGTCTATAGCTGGGTATGACCCGACCGTCAACATCTTTAATCCCATAGCATTGAGCATATTCAGCAGCATTGACAATTTTGCCAGAATACTTCATTAAATTTGAATCAGTGGCTAGAGCAGAGATTACTTTGCCAGCGAATTCGGGAGTTTCCGAATCAGCGATTACATCTTTAAGTTTGATTTCTTTGAGCAATAAACTTGTAGGGTCCATTTTTAGCACAGCTTTGTCTCCTTTTTCTCGTAAAATTTGCTCCGAAAATTCAGTTCTGACCCCGTTCAAAAGCAAGCTCAAACAAGCAACATTGTGCTTTCTTAACTCAAGACCGCAATCACTGGATATTCGGTCTACGCCAGCTTTGCCAATGCCATAACATGCATGACTTAAAATAAAATGTGAAATTAAAAAATTGATTTTCTAAAAGAAAATAACTCCAAAAATTAATTTATTTGGTGACAAAAAATTACAAGGCATATTGTAGTCCGCCAAGACTTGATATGTTTACGATTAGACCCTTTTGTCTTGGAACCATGAGTCTTGAGGCATGCACTGTGCATAAATAGTTGTTTCTGAGGCCGACATTATTTATGTCATCCCAAGTCTTTGCTGGATCTGTTTCCCAAAAGTTTAAGTTTGCAGCCTCGAAAATAAACTAATATTGAAAATTTAAAAATTAAATAAAAATTATTTTTTGAAGCATGTTACATCTCCAGCCTTAAAAGCACTGTTTACCAAAAGATCTAATTGACCATTTTGTTCATCTTTAATTTGCTGAAATAGTTTTTCGACCTGTTTGTCGTCTTCGTGGTCACACTGGACTGGAAAACACTGTCCTCCTCGATTTCTGATCTAAAAAATATCAAAAACTAAAAAAATTATGGAACAAAAAAAATTTCTATACTTCTTCGGCAGTTTTTTCCAGAGATAGGCCATCTTTTGATGTTAACTTGCGGCCAGTAATGTAAACCTTGGCTCCATGTTCACCCAGTTGCAAAGCAATGCCCTTACCAATGCCTCGACTTGCACCTAAATTAAAAGTTTTTTAAATTAGAAAGATTTCTTTTTGCTTTAAATACCTGTTACTAGAGCAACTTTATTAAGCAATTTGAGACTCATTATTAGATTTGTCAAAGTCAATGAAAAAAGAGTTAAGATTAGATTCTTAAATTTAGATCTTCTATTTTGAATTTGATTTGATCACGTGACTTATTATCGTGCATTTTTTGAATTACATAAGTTCTTAAAAAATTTGGATGAAAAATGTGAACTGAAATTTGTTTTGCTCATGCTTAGAGTTATTCTAAAGTCTAAATGTTCTGAAGAGAAAAGTTAATTTAAAATCAAATAATAAACATTTAACAAACCTAAAAAATATAAAATAGACTTTGATTTTTGAATACTAATTATTTATAATAAAAAAAACTTTAAACTTCTAGATTTTTCATTTTTATTTTTATCTTAATAAAGATAAAATTTTTACAAATTTTTCAATTAAAAATTTTCATAATTTGTTAGATAATTTTTGGTGAATAATGAAATGAGGTTTAGATTTTTTTGATTCCTTTTTTATTAATAATAAACCAACACTTTTGAAATTAAAAATCAAAAAGCCTCTCATTTTAACTATTATGAAAAAAGCATATACCAATGGATTTTATTTTTTGTATCAATTATTTTCAAGTCCATAATTTCTGATAAATTTAAAACTATTTACATTGTAAGTTTGATTAAATATCATAAGTTTAATAAAAATTTAATGTATAATTATTGACATTAGATTGCATTAATCACTAGGTTAATTGATCAAAATAAAAAAGAAAAAAATTACTTAAAAAGTTTCTATTTAAAATTTTGAAAAAATATTTATTAAGTATAAAGAGGAAGAATAAATTTTAATAGTAATTGGAACTCTATATTTTGAAAAAAAACAAGGCTTCAGCTTAAAACTTATTCCTAGCACAGGACAACTTCTATTGAAGATTTTCAGCAAATTTTTGCCTAATGAAATGAATCGTTCTAGTAAATAATTGTCAAAACATGGACATTTTTTTAATATTTTATTCTTCAAAAATTAGCTTATTCTTATTGTAGGATCTTCTAAATCCTTTTTCCTGAGACTCGCTTCCATCAAGCCGGAAATCATAACACGGAAACTTGTTTAAAATTACGTTAATTGCGTTATTTTCTCAATTAACTGTATAACTGTAAAACTAAATAACTGTAAAAAAATGTTTTACATTTCAAAATTTAGATTGGGTCCTAATTCAAGAATTTAAAAAATTAATTTATTTTAAAAATAATCTCAGTATATGTAACTATTTACTGCGACTCAAGTAAAATAAAATGGTTAATAATATTTTTTTGAAAGTCATCTTAATGATTTAAATCTTCCTCTAGTAAAAAACTAGAAAATCAAAAAGAAACAATGAATAGAGTAATCAAGAAATCTTAAAGAAAGTTTATGGAACAAAAACTTGTTTATGATTTTGAAAATTGAAAGCTAATTTGTCGAAACCGATTTATTAACCTTAACCAAAGAGATCAGTCTGAGTCCATATTTAAGATTTGACTGCTTGTTATTGAGGAAACTTTTTTTTTTAAATACCCACATTATAGTAGCTATAAATTGTTTAAATATTAAACTTTCAATTAATTTCATAAAGTTTTTATTTGATAATTAATTTTACAATTAAAATAAATTTTGAAAATTCAGATATTCAATTTTATGTTCTGCACAAAATTTCAACAAAAAAAATTTTAAATTCATTTTATTTAAGTTTTAATATCACATTTTTAAAAATAAAAAATTTATATTTTTTTTAAACTTGCCTTAATTTTATTATCTAAAAGAGTGAATTCACTATTTATTTTGAGAAGAAGCCAGTACGGCATCGATGTGACCATATCCTTTTTAATTTGATCAAATTTAAAAATCATTCCGAATGACTTCATAAATTTGCCACAAATTCCAATGATAATATAGCAATACTTTTTCGAATCAAAAGCAGACTTCAAATTGTTTACCTTTTCTAACTTCTTAATCACATCAAGTCCATTATATATTTCACATTGACCTTTTCTAGGAACTATTTCAGCATCACCTGTAAAAATTTTGTACTGACACGATCCATCCGAAGTTTCGCTAATTTTCATCTGGACAGTATTATCAGATTTTTGAATTAGCGAAAAACCTTTATCAAGTACATGTGCCCAGTCCCAATAGTTCATCAAAAAATTAGAATTGTCATCTAATTTTGGTTTTGATTCATTTAAATTTAGCAGATTTTCACCATTTACTTGAATATATTCGTTTAGCCATAAGTCTTGGGCATAGACCAGTTTTGAGTTTTCATAAAACTGAAGACAGCCCCATGAATTTTGCTTCGGAGTTCTGATTATTTTACAATTAGAAATGACAGTATTTAATGAATAATTAAAGTTAATTTCACTCAGAATATCATCAGCTGAAGTTCTAGGCTTTTTTTGAACGGACTCCTCGTCCGGCGAGTCCAATACACTCTTCGAAGTTGTTGGTCTCGAGTCACTCATTAAAACAAAATTAAAAACTAAAATAAAAAATATTTAGCTTGAACCAATAGATTCATTAACTTCACCAAAGAGATTTTACTAAATTATAAAAATTATTTTTTCAAATTAAATTTTCAAAATTTTCAAAAAATGAGCCAACCAAATAAACTGCCCTCTTTTTTAATTCAGTATTATGAGCACGATAAAAGCATTGATTTCCCTGTTGAGTTATATCAAACACCACTGGTCATTGACGGACTTTTCTCGCCCTTAACCAATTCAAAATTCAGCCTCGGCTACTTGGATAATTTTAGCCGAACAAATGAGTCTGAAGAATGCCTTCTGAATATTGGTCATGGAATTGAATTTGAAAAAAGCGACAATGATATTTATTTAATCAAAAATTCGTGTTTTCAAAAGATTTACCTATTAGCCAAAGGATCTGATGAACAAGAAGAACTAGAACCACGTAATTTCTTATAAATTAGATTTTTTAATCTATTTTAATTTTTAATAATAGGCTTCAGAAGGCCAATTTTCAATCTAAAGCCTCTAATTGAGCATAAATTTTTTCCAAAAAAAGTTGGAAAAATATATGATGAATGTTCTTTGCGCATCAGTTTCGGAAAACCTTTCGAAAAATCTCAAGATTCTGAACTTGGTTATATTTCACCATGTTGGATCGAAATGACACTAAATCGAATAGTAGATACTTTCCAAAACCCTTAGAAATATTATTTTTCTTTAAATTAATTTAAATAAAATGTTAATTAATATGAAAATTTTTTTACACTCTCACTATTTTACCCAAAAAATATATGAAAATAATATTAATTAGAATCGAGGTACAGAAAAAAATAAAGAGCTAAGCAAAAAGATTTAAAAATTAAATTTTTATTTAAAATTTTTTTGTTTTCTAATTTAAAAAATTTAGTTTATAATAATAATAAATGAATAATAATGAACTCTTTTCAATAAAAAGGTTATTTTACTTATCAACATCAGTGAAAATTCAGTTTTTTAAAACTTTTATCTTACCTTAATTTTACTATTGCCTTTCATTAATTATTTATTTCAGTAAGCCTATTCTTCAAAAAATTTGTAATTTTTATTATACTTGTTTACACAAACTTTTTAAATTTGATTTTTTTGGTCAAGACTTTAATACTGTAAATAATTTCTTAGAAAACTATAATTTATTTTCCTTTCAACATTGTTTTTTATCAAAATTATTAACTTTTTCATTTAAAATTATGAAATTTGATAATGCACCTATAATCTTAAAAGATCAACTTCAAACAAATTATTCAAGAAAATTAAAATGGAATTTACGGAATTCGGATAAATTGGTACAGAATGGGGCTAGATCAAAATTTGGTGAAATGACGTTTTCTTATTTTTTTCCAAAATTAATTAATAATTTTGTTATAGAAAAAATCTATTTAACTTTTAATTACTTTAAAATGTCTGCTTTTAATAATATAAACTTAATTTACAAAAAAGCGTGTAAATTATTCGATAAATTTGATTTATTTTACAAAAATTTTAAATTTAACTGAAAAAAATATAATTTAAATGAGATTTCTTATATTTTTTATTTTTTATGTAAAATTTGAATTTTATTTTAAAAAAGAATATTTTGTATTTTATTTTTTTTTTTTTTAAATTATTAAATAAATGAAGTGTTATTCAGTCTTGAAAAAGATAAGGGCACTAGCCTGTTGATTAGCCTTGAATATATATATATATATTAATAATACTAATTAGAATCGAGGATCAGAAAAAACTAAAGAGCTAAGCAAAAAGATTTAAAAATTAAATTTTTATTTAAAATTTTTTTGTTTTCTAATTTAAAAAATTTAGTTTATAATAATAATAAATGAATATTTATAATGTGGTTGAGTTTATTTTAAAAATCTTTTATGTTATTTGATAGGACTTCTTCTTTTGGTAGATTGTTCCAAACACTTGATTCTCTGTTTGACGTTGATCAAGTTTTTGGCTATTTGTCTTTCTATCTGAAATTCATGTAATCTCGATGTGTCTATTAAAACGACCGTGCATTTTTAAACACAACTAGAGAACTCATTTCTTTGTAAACGATGTGTACAATGATATGGGTTTAATTTTGTAATTAGAAATTTAGACCATTTGTATTTTGTATCAAAATTTTTATTCTTAGGTGAATGGCTTACTCCTATCTTTTTTATATCTTAAAAAACTAAGGAGAATGGTAAAACCTACCATAAATCCTTGCAAATTACCTCGAGATTCTGGTGTATAAAAAACAATAAGCCTAAGACACCTAGGACTCGGTTAAAGCCCCAATTTTTTAAATTTCAATTTCATTTTAACCCAATAGCTTGTAAAAAAAATTAAAAACTTACCTTATAATTTCAACTATTATATCAGTGTACTTTATTTTAAATTATCATAATCATAAGCTTATACTATGTAAATTTTTTTCACATTTAAATCCATGTCAAAAAATACAAAGAAATTTTACATTCTAAAATGACAATGCCTGTTAAATAACTTTAAGTGTTTTTTTATTAATTTAGTATAGAACGATCAATTTTCAGAAATAAATATTCCCTTTATTAAAAATTTTTTTTATTCTTTTAAGGAATTCTTCAAATTATATATTATTTATTTGTTTTCTTACCAAGATAAAGCTATTTCAGAATAAAATATTAAAAAAATTTAAAATAAAGTTTAATTTGTTTTTTTGTGTGTGAAATAAAAAAAAATAAGCAATTAATTAATCATTGTTTCAAAATATGTGTCAAATTTTTTTTTCAAGTTAATATCAACCATCTAAACCCCTAAACCCAAAATTTATATCTCTCATGGAAAAATTTCAGCAATTTACTTAATAATTTATAATCGATTATTTTTATTAATTTTTTCTATTTTAATTTTATTTTTGTCTTAATGTAATCTATTATTCGTTTGTTATTTTTCAATCGCTTGGCAAAAAGAAGCACTTTGATCCATTCTAAGCTTCCCGAGGGTAAACTATTTAGTAATAAATAAATATTTACCGTCAATTAATTGGCCGTGGGAATTTTTTTTAGTAATAGTTAGCTAACTTTTTTAATCATGTTAAATGATTGCGTCCATTGAAAAAAAAATCGCTGAATTTTTAAATATTAAGATTTTATGCAACCAGTTAATTTCATCAAAGCCCTTAACTTTTAAACATTTGTATTAAATCCTAACCTCTAAGTCTTTTAATTTCGAGTGTTGTCAAGTTTAGTTCTTGTAAACTTTTTCATAGGATTTTCTCCTGATTTCAGTCACAAGTCTTGTTAATCGTCTTTAAACGGCTTTGATGACATTTATGTCTTTCTTCAAGTAGGGTCTCCAAATTGTAATGAGGTCTAACAAACGTTTTGTAGAGTCTTGACACTGAATCCTTATTTGCTTTTTTGATTTATGACGAATTTTTGTGAGTTCTCCACTTCAAGTCTTCAGATATTGTGATACCTAAGTCTTTCTCTTATTTTGATTTTGAAATTTGCTTATGATCTTTGTATTATTAATGAAGATTATTATTTCCAATGTGTAAAACCTTGCACTTTCCTTCATTTAGACAATTAAGCCATTTTTTGGTCTGAAGAAGTTGTAAATTTCATTTAAGTCATTTCTGAGCACATCAGACTTTTCAACTTTATCAAGCATCGTTCCTAATTTAGTATCGCCTGCAAATAATTCATAAAAATTGCTTACTTTATCAGTTAAGTCGTTTATTTATTTGATAAAACGTTTTGGTCCTAAGACGGATCCTTGTGATACACCACTTGAGACTTGTGTCCAAGCTGAAACTGTGTTCCCTTGCAGGGGCATAGCCAGACATTTTCAAAAGGAGGGGCTTGAGGTGGACAAAAAAATTTTAAGAAAATTAAATTTTATTAAATGTAATTTATTAAATTTATGTGATAAAAATCGTTTAATTTTATTTTCAATTAATATTTTTAATTTTATTTTTAAATTTAATAAATCCATATCAGGATTTTAGGGACAACCGTTAAAAATTTTTTAACCGATAAATTAAAAAAATCTTTTAAAATTTTTAATGTTTTAAAAGAGGTCGGGGGCTCTTTTGTGTGTTAT
Source organism: Brachionus plicatilis (assembly GCA_010279815.1). NCBI lineage: Eukaryota > Metazoa > Rotifera > Eurotatoria > Ploima > Brachionidae > Brachionus > Brachionus plicatilis. Next base: position 762,780 of record QEOQ01000486.1, read on the forward strand.
GGTTTCAAATGCAAAGTTGAAATAGAGAATGTCCACTGGGAAACTCTTATTAAGCGATTCAGTTGTCAGTTCCATCATTTCAAGTAAGTTGGTGATGCAGCATTTATTACTCAGAAAGCCATGTTGTCTGATAGGAAGCAACTTTTGTATATCAGAAATTTGATTTAAAGTTAATTAAAGGCCAACTTGTAAATCGGAATATTGTAAACAATTTTTTTTTTTTGACAAATAATAAAAAAATTATATGGCCCATAAATTATTTGGAATCGAGAGTCAAAGTGGCTCGAGACGGCCAGAAAAGTTTGAGCTGGTAAGTGGATCTGTTAGTTTAGGGAGCTTGGCCTGAAATACCTTCGATTAACTTCAGAGGAGATAAAGAGAAGACAAAGAACTAAATTGTGTTGAATAAACGATTGTCATAAATTTAAAGTATATAGGAATAATACTAAGTTAAAAAGCTCTTGTTCTTTATAGAATTACTACTCTTGAAAATTTATAATCCAAATAAATTGTAAATATTATTAAAGTTGCTGTAACGGTTGATACCGTAACAGATCTGATATTTTAAATTAAAAAATTTAAATATATATAAATTTCAAATGATGGATGCAAAAAAAAAACAATTTCTGTTATTCAATTTTTTTTTAAAAAATTGAGTTTTAACAAGACCATCTTTTGCATATTTTTCATCCAAAAAAAAAAAAGCAATTTTTAAAATTAACCACCAGTTCAATCATCTAGAATTATCTGTCTTAAAAATCTTGAAAATCTTTTCAACATGTTATTATAGTTGAACATTTCCAACAATTGCAAAAAACACATCATCTATTGAATGGAAATTAAAGTTTAGGCAAGTCTGAAAAGTTTTAGTTTATAATTATTAAAACTTAAAATTAAAAAAATCCTAATTTATAAAATATAATTGTAAATATTGACTAAGACCGTGGCTCACAAAACTATATTTAAAAAAATAAAAGTTGTCTTCGTAAACTTTCATTTTATTTTAGATTTTTATAAACATTTTTTAAGTGTCATATTTCAAAGTCCAAGTCCTGACAAAAAAAAAAATAAAGAAATTTAATTTTTAAAGACTTTATGTTTTATTGTCTAAAAAAAACTAAGATAATAAGAATTTAGTATGTTAAACAGAATATTTTTTATATGTATTTTTAAAAACTAAAAAGTATGTAGAAAAGATTTTTAGGTATATAACCAATCAGTTATAAAAAGGAAAAACTTTTAAAAATATCCAGCACTAATTGTTTCAACTTGACTGCTATCAGGCATATATTTAGGATATTTGTTCTAATAAAATAATTTTTTACTTTATTTTTTTTCTTTATTTTCCTAATTGGCATACTAGTTAACATTTGGTTTAAAATTTTCATTTTAATTGTATTTTTATAGTATCTAAAAACTAATTAAAATAATAATTATCCAATTTGGCATTAATAGTTCTTCATTAGGTGATTAAAATTTTCTAGAGCAAAAATAAAAATGTTCCCCAGTCCTACAATTTTTTCCGGTTCGAATTTAATCATTTTAATCATCGGCTCAGTGGTAATTTTTTTCACAGTATGTCTTAATATTTTCATAGTATTAACCGTGATCACGGACAAATCCATGCGTAACTATACAAATATACAGTATGCGTCAATGTCTTGTGCGGACATTCTGGTCGGCTCAGTAGCCATGCCATTGATGCTGGTATCTACCTTGTACGACAATTGGCCATTCAATGAGGACATGTGTATACTGTTTATTCTTGGAGACTTTGTGGGAGGCAACATAAGCATGCTTCTCTTGATGGTAATTGCTTTTCATCGTCTCAGGTGCATCAAAAAGCCTTTTGGAATGATAAAAAAGTCACGTTTTGAATTGTTCATTCCTAGTTTAGTCATATGGCCCACTGTGTTTTTTTTCTGGACAATACCAGCTATGCTGATTGTCAAAAATTCAAGGCGCAAAAAATTTATGGACCCGAGAGATTGCTATTTTATGTACTCTTTTGAATATGTGATGGTAGTGGACTTAATGGCTTATTTGGTACCAATTTTTTTGCTCATTTTCTTCCAGGTATCGATCTATCATGCCTTGAAAAAAAGGAAAAAATTCATGAATCCCAAACATTTCAATAAGTTAATCAAAATTGAGCCTGTTGAAAATGATCCAACTGTCATTTCCACCATCTCGACCAATTCACTTCCTGAGTCCGAACCGGAAAAATTTTTGAAAAAAAAAATAGTGTTCAGACGCTCGAATACAGTGAATTCGATTCAAGAGCCAAAGAAGAAAAAGCATTCTCTAAGAGAATGCAGGATAACAGAAGGAGTTGTAAGTGCCAGTACTGGTTCAGTAGAGCTTGTTTCATCGGAAATAGGTAGAAGAAAAAATTCAGATATTTTGCGTGTGCAAAAGGTGGTTCAAAGTCAACAGCATATGTTGTTCTCAAACAATTATAAAAAAAATAAAAAAGCTTTCCGGACTTTGGTCTTTGTGACAACTTGTTTGACAATTTTATGGATTCCATGGATGGTTAGCTGGCCGATTGATGCCTACTGCAATTGTGTCCCTCGTAGGTTTTATGCTCTCACTTATTGGATGGAATATCTAAATTCATTGTTCAATTCTGTTATTTTAATATTTGGTAATCAGCATTTTAGAAGGAAATTTTTTTCACTATTCAGAAAAAATTCTTTAAATAAAACTTAAAAAAAAATATCAAGTGTCATTATTACTTAATTAAATAAATAATTTAAAGAGCTTTTTTTTCAAGTGTGCCAAACATGTCAATTGAGTTTGAACCAGACTTGTTTATAAGTCACAGTTTTAAGTCTAAGTCACAAAAATTTAAATCAAAGTCATGACTTGACTTAAAAGAAGAAAAAAAATTTTAAGTCATTGACTTGACTTGACTTAAGACTTGTGACTTAAGAACAAGTCTGGTTTGAACCGCTTGATAACAGTCTCTGCAAAAAGTCTGCAATGCAAGCTCAGATGAAAAATAAAAAAAAATTTGCAGAGAATGTGCAGAAACAAGTTTTGTTTAAAAGTCCCAAAAAAAAGTCCAAGTCCAAACTTTTTTTTTGGAAGAAAAAAATTAAAGTCTTTGAAAAAAAAAAGTCCGGACTTGGACTTGACTTGTGATTTTTAAACAACTCTGGAGAAAAGGATGATCAACACTTTTTAGATAATTATTTACTTATGTTTCATCCCTGATGTTAACTTTTCTTGTTTATCTTCTGCAGCTAAGAAAACAGTTCTAGCTACTATACAGTATGTTGCAAAAATTTAGAAATTTAGACATTTTTAGAGAGATTAGAAAAAATGCTACTTCCAGCTAACAAAAGCTTGTGACTGATTTTAATTCTAAAACTCAAGGGTTTAGGATTAGTAAGTATACTGTAATGAGATTTATCCAAAAAAAAGGAATAGAGTCTCATACAGCGGTAAGAAAACCGCTTCTTAACATAGAAGATAGACAAAAAAGATATAAGTGGTATAAATAGAGACTAAATTGGACAGTTAATGATTGCCCCAGAGTTATCTTCAATGACTAGTCCAATTTTGAGGTCTTTAATCGTAAATCAAGAGTAATAGTAAAAAAGTTTAAAAATGAGAAGTTTCATCCGAAGTTCTGTATACCAAGGTTACAAAACGTTGGAGGTTCAGCCGGTATCTTGGGATGCATTTCTTACAAAGGCACTGGTATATGCAACATTTATACAGAACGAATTAATCAGTTTGTCTACATCAACACCTTGGAAAATAATATTTACCATCTATTGAACTCCCATTTGAGGCAGACAACCCTTGGATTTTTCAGCAAGATGGCGCTTCGACACATACGGCTCACTCAGTAAGCGACTGGTTCAAAGAACAGAACATTGAGGTTCTGCCATGGTGTGCCCCTTCACTAGATCTCAACCTAATTAAGAACTTATGGACATACATGGATGCAAAATTGGTTGATACTAAAGTAAGCTCTATTGAGCATTTAAAGGAGGTTTTGCACAAAGAGTGGTTAAAGATTCCGACTGAGTACGTACAAAAATTTATTTTATTTTTATGTTTTTGGATTGATGACAAAAAAAATAGTAACAAAAAGCCGCTTTTTTAATTTTCCCGCCTATTATATGCGTAAAACAATTATTTTGTTAACAAAAAAAAATTTCTAAACTTTTGCAGCATACTGTATTAATCACTATTTTTTTTTATAACTTTGGATTCCAATAAACGTTTTAAATTAATTTGTTTAGTCTTTTATTATTATAAGCCCAGATACCCTCAAGGTATGGTGTTCAAAACTTTTATTAAATTACAGACTTGTTTTTTAGTCACAAGTCTTAAGTCAAGTCAAGCCAATGAATTAAATTTTTTTTTAAAAAAAAGTCCGAACAACATGAATTTTATGCCGTTCCAGGTAGTTAATGCGGCGGCCAAATTTTCTTTTTACCGTTCCAGGTAGTTATTGTGGCGGCCTAGTTAATGTCGCGATTGTAAAATTTCATACAAAACTTCCAATACAAAAATTAAAAAATTTTATAACTTTTGTTCTAAAAGTCAAAAACTTGTTCTGTAAATGAAACAAAGTGAAACAACTGTTGTTTCACCTTCTGCAGAAGTCTGCAAAATCTCAGCAAATAGATTCCGCTTTATTTTTAATACTTTTAAATAGGGTGCAATTTTGCAGAATTTGCAAAGATTTTGCAGACTTCTGCAGAAGGTGAAACAACAGTTGTTTCACTTTGTTTCATTTACAGAATAAGTTTTTGACTTTTAGAACAAAAGTTATAAAATTTTTTAATTTTTGTATTGGAAGTCTTGTATGAAATTTCACGATGCCGTTAATGTCAAAGTTATGACTTTGACTTAAATTTTTGTAACTTAGACTTAAAACTGTGACTTATAAAAAATTATCAAGTATCAATATAACAGAGAAAACCATTCAGCTTGAAGCTGAATTATTTGAAAAAAAAAATTTTTTATAAACATTTTTTGGGAAAAAATACCAAACTTTTCAAGACAATATTAATTTGAAAAAATTTTAACCAGAATTCGTAAATTTTCAACTTACAAACTTATCGACATTGCGTATATTAAATATCAACAAAATAATGATTTTAGCCTTAGTAATGTATCAAAAAATTTTACTTATTGAAAAATGAGAATTATTTTTTTAAATTTTGAATTTTTAATAAAAAGTTAAAGCCTCAAAGACGCTTAGTATAAAAATATTTCTTTTAATTAAATATTATGACGTGTATTTAATATTATTCCCAAAGAAATCATCAAAATTAAAAATTTATTTATTTCAAATCATATTTATCTTCTTAAATATAAATTATTGAATCTTTTGGTCATCTATTTATGCAATAAATACATCAATAATTTTTTTTAATCTGTTGTTATACAATATCTTCTTATTTGATTATGCTTTTTAATCGCTTAAGTAGAAAAGCTTCGCTTTATAAATATCAAAATTTACCACTTCTAGAATCCAATGAACTGCGTTATATAAATAATTTTTATATTTGAATTAAAGATATAGTGAAAAATACAGATAATAAAAACTAATTAAATCTGCTTAAATTTACAAAAGTATTTGCAAAAATTATGTCATTATTTAAAATAAAAATAAATCTAGGATAAATTCTAATTTGCGTGCAGGAAAAGCTAGATTTAAGATATATATTGAAAATATCAGGTGATTCAATTTAACAGAATTAATTTGTTATAATGTTTCAAAAATCTATATCTAATCTTTTATTACTGTTATCTGTTCTAAAATTCATGACATAGAAGATTTTTTTTTCTTAAATTTTTCAATTTTTATTACGGAAACATTGATTCAAATATATTTCTTCCTTGAAATAAATTAAAAAATATAAATATTAATTTAGAGAGGTGACGATGATCAATTACTTAATTAAAGAATTTGAAGGAAGGAAGATGACGTTTTGGCGAAATGTCCTCCAAAAAATTTTAAAAGAATTTTAAAATAATTTTTTGTCTTTTTATAATCAATGAGTTAATGAATTTTTGATCAATATTTTTATTCTTTTTTCATTGTAAAATTAAGAAGGCTTTAGATCGTTAACAATTTTCAGGAATAATTTAAAACGATTAAAATCAAAGAAAAAATGAGTAAAAATTTTTAAAATTGAAAAAAGGTAAGATTTTATTCTTTGTAAAATAAACACATTTCGATCAATAATTTATGCATCAAAACAACCGAATTCATTTGCCAAATTTTTCGTTAAAGGAAACTTTTAGTAAGAAAATTCAAGGAAAGAAATTTTTAAACAACTGAAATAATTATAAATTTATTGCTACGAGCAGACTTGAGTATTTTTCAACTAATTACATCTAATTATATATTTAAATTTCGAAAATGATTAAAAATTTATTTTAAAATTTTTCAAGACCTCATATTATTTCAAATAGAAAACATAATCGAACAAAATTAAAGCAAAAATTAAAAAAAAAAATAATGAGCATTTATCTAGTTTTTGACTCGTTTTCACTTATTCAAACCATTTGATTTATCATTTAATTTGCATTGGATCAATATATCATTATAGTTATTCAACTCGAGTTTATCTATAAACAAATTTTCTGAATTTTTTAGAAAAAATTTTCAAATCTGCAACCAATTTTAAATCATATGAAATTTTTTCCTTCAAATTTTCTTTCGATTTAGATTGTTTTTTTTTTTTATAACAATTACTAATAGTTCTTGATATACTATTGTTTGTCATTTAAATTATTTTTTTCCCAATAAATAAATTTTATGTATGTAACTTCTCTTTTTTTCCAATGGGCTTTCAAATTCATTTATAAATTTGATTATCGAAACAGATAATAATAATAAATACCAAGTCACATTTGATTAATCATTCTCAAAATCGGAATATTTTTAGCAGTAATTTGGAGCCAAACAAATGATCTATTATCTAACAACATGAGCGCGCATTAGCTGCCTGTAAGAAACAAATGCTGATGAAAAAATTTTATCTTTTAAAATTTTTTTTTTTCTAATTTTTTACAGATTCAGATTTCACCAATATCAGATAATTTCAAAATATCATATTTTTCAATTAGTAACGTTGTTATAGATTATCAAAAAGCTTATCAAATACAGTTTATTTTTTTTGTAGGCAAAATTTGTCCAATAAAGATTACACTCTCTGCTTTACAGAGATAATTCTGGAATAGAATTTCAAATTATGAAGGCTAAATATCGCCCATCGAGTTCGAAAACAAATTTAATTAACTTTCTTTTCGAATAAGAAAATTTAACCTTTCTGAATTTTTTCTAAAATATTACAAATATCAGAAATTGTTTATTTAGTTCGATAATAAAAGTTTACAATCGATAACACCATGATCCCAGTACTGATCATAGCCGTCTATCAAAAACCTATAGAAAATTATCTTTAGCTTGGTATTAAACTTTTTTTTATTCAACATATAAATTAAATTGGAACCATCCGCAATTTTTGGATCACACACTATAATTTAAATACTGTTATCCTTCCAAAACTCGAGGGTTAAAAAGCCCAAATTTGTTAGTTTACACAACCAGAAGGGTTTTGTTTTGTTTTGTGCGCATATATTTCAAGGCATGATTCAACAGATTAGATAAATAAACAGTTTCATTGAGGAAGCATGAAGCTAAAAAGCAACTTTTTTTTTTAAATATCTAAATTTCGCTCTCTTTTCCAAGCATTATGAGCTCTGAATTTGTTTGAATCGATTTAATCCATTAGGGCTAATGGATTTTTTAATCTCTGTACAATTGAATGTTTGCATCTTGCTTGTTGACAGGCACCGCGCATCTTCTGAACTTTTTTTCTTCTTCTATAAAGATTTTGAATAAATTTCGATCAGCACCTCTAATGTATTCGTTTTTCATTAGAGCAAATAATTGGCATGCATTTTTAGAGATAAATTAAGAATCTAATAAAAAATTTTTTTCGAAATATTTATTCCAGCAATTATGTTTGCTTTTAAATTGTTTAATTTAATATTTTATTTTGCTTAAGATTTTTTTTGGTTTTTTTTCCAATGAAAGATTGATAAAATTTTTGAAAAAATTTAGACCAAATATTGTAATACGCTATTAAAAGCGAAAATAATTATTTTTTCCTTTCAATTCCTGGATGTAGTACCCAGATTAAAAAAGATTGTTTACTTAGGACAATTTTCAGTTTTGACTTATAGACAAAAAGGTAAAACAATTTTTTTTAGTTTAAATGCTGAAAATTATTCTCTTGATTTTCTAGCAAAATTTTATCAGTTTAATTCAATTTCGAAAGAACTTTTTAATTTTCTTCTTTTGAAACAGAGCTAAGCATAGCTGTGATTTTGAGGGAAAATTTTTATCACTTTTTTTTCATTATTAAATCCGTTAACTACGTGGACACCAAAAAATGTTGCGCTATCAAAATGGTTGATTAATTACAATTCCAAACTGCCCAGGGTTCTTCCCTATCTATTATTTTATTAAAAAAAAAAGGTTGATTATAACTTCATTTTATTTAACACTGGAAAGATCAAGCTAAAAATAAAACTTTATTATAAGGCTTTTTTACGAAAAATTTGTTGTATAATTTTGATATTTTTTTTTCTATCTTAAAGATTTTAGTTAAAATAAAAAATATAGAATAAATTTTTAACAATTTTATAAATCTTTATAGAAATATCAGCTATTAATATTGATTTTAGATTCACACTGGTCATTCTAGTGTTAAAGATAGTCTCACATTTGTTCAAAAAATTTTAATACAATTTTTCAATCAGTGCCACAATTCAGATCCAAAAATAACCTGAAACTTATTCTAGAATCCTAGATTATGAAACGAACTCGCTCAATACTAATGGTTTATAATATCCTGAATAGTTGATTTTCATTCTGGAAAACGTTCAATATTTCGTTTTACCAATATGCTTCGCTTCCATTGATGTCAAAAGTCAGTTTAAAAAATAATAATTAACTTAGTTCAAAAAAATTAAATTAAAAAAAGTGAAGAGAACTAGAAAATTTTTAATTTTATTTATTCTAGGACAACAATAAATTTAGAAGAATTTTTTCAGACTCAGGTCGAAAAAGTTATTTAGACTAAGATTCAATTAATGATTTATAATTTTAAAGAACTCTCAAATTCAATTAGGAAAAATTTGACTTATTAATCAGAGGAATAACTAAATCCGATGAGAGTCTAAAATTGTAGCTTTTTTATAATTTTCAAAATGAATCATTAATTTATTTATTAAAAAGAAAATTTGTCTTTAAAATTAAAAATAATTTTAATCAAACATTCTAAATATAAAAATAAAAAAAAATAAATTGGTTTTCATATCTTAAAATAAAGATCAATTGAATTAATCGATTTTTTCGTAAATTTAATAGTTATTTATCTAAAAAAGCTATTTAGTTGAGCTTTAGTAATCAGATTATTTTTCAACCAAATTTCTTATTATACGATAATTAATGAATTATCTTATTATTTTTCGGTTTAAATAAAATTCGATCTCTAGTAAATGGAAATTAATCAATACTGTAAGAACTTATCTTGAACAAGTGCTCAAATTGTTTGTTTCCAGGTAATATTTGTTCTTAATTAAGTGGAAGTTTTGATTTAAGTAGTCTCAAGTAACCAACGACATTTATTAATTGAAATGCTTTTTTAATTTTTAATAAAATTAATTGAAAAAAAAATATTGATTTTTGAATAGACTGTTTTTAATAAAATAATACCTGCGCTTAAAATTTAAAGCCGTATCGTGTAGTGCTTTTAATTACTAAATTGAAAAGACACGAAGAAAAGGCTTTTTTAGTTTATGGTCAAAAAATCATTCGAATACATTCTCTAAGATACATTTGATAATTTAATCAAAAAAAATTCTCAAAACTCTGAAGGTATCAATTTGAATTAAGTTTCAAGTCTCTGAGGTATTAAAAAATTAAATTTTTTTTTACAATTTTTTAGCTTTTATTTCTAATAAACAATGTTGATAAGGTTTTTAGAAGAATATTTTTTTTCCAAGGACTTGACTTCTAAATCTTAAATTCACAAATTTAGCTAAAAGGTCAAATTTATTGATCTTAAACCTATGAACGATTTAAAATCGATTTTAAAAAGAAATAAATCATTTTATTACTTAATTTTGTTCTTTAAGTTCAAGCTTATGGCAATCAGATGGTTGAAAAAAAGCTGTTTGTTGTTAACATGGTACCAAAAAGGATTTAACTCTCTGAATCTAAATTTATTTTATTTTATATGCCTTGATTAATAATACTCTCTTTTTTAATTTTTAAACATTTGCATTTTTTAAATCAGTTGGATTTAAATACGTCAGTTATTCGAATCAAATGAAAAGCTTGAAAACTATTTATTTAGATTGTAATTTTGCATTCATTTAATTAAGCGTCTTTGCTAGATTCAAATGTTAGCAATTTTGTGAACAACTCGTGCTTTGGGATTAAGTTTTACCAATAAAACTATTCAGTATGCTTTGCTATATTTGTTTATAGCTGACGATAGAGTGTGGCTCACATATACACAGACAAAAAAGAGATTAATCATGTTTAAGCATTAATAATTTAAGATTAGAAATAAATTTTAGTTTTTTTAATTATTAAGATAAATATTAGAAAAAAAATTGAATTATTTCAAATAGTTTAATAAAATAATTTTTATTCAATAAAATTAGAAGATACTTCAACAGTTGAGTTTTCAAAATGTTTATTTTTAATAGCCAGTCTATGTATTTTATCAACGACTAATCTATTTAGCATATTATAAATTTTCTAAATTGATTTTCAGCATTTTTTTCATTTAAAAATTGGCATAATTATTTCTATCAAAGGTGCTGTATTGTTTTTTTTTTTTGAAAAAAATAGATAGATAAAAATTTTTAGACAAAAAATAATTAAAATTAATAATTAGACGAGAACAGATAAATTTATCTTAAATTTAAGCAATTTTTGTTTTAAAAAAAATATCGTATTTAATATTGAATTTTTTAAAATTTAATTGTCGTAATTGATTTAAATAAACAAAGTTGGATAGTTTTCTTTTATGCGAATTTAGTCAAACGTAACAATATGTTTAAGAATTGCGCAGTAATTAGGTGAACATTCAAAATTAAATTATTTTATTCTCAAATAAATTATTATTTTTGAAATTTTATGCTTTATTTTAAAACATTATAATTTAGATGCATGCTATTTGACAAAATTTCCATTACCAAGTTTCTAACAACTCGAAAAGCATATTCATTATTTTTCCCAAGTCTCTTAAGACAAAGATTAATTAGTTGCATTCGTTTTTTGAACCTTTCTCACATTTATCAAATTAGTTGCTTATTCTATCAAAATTAAGTTTTTTAAACATTTGTTTTATATAATTAAATAAAAAAAGGTATAAATTTATTTCAAATAAGATTCTTAAGATTAAACCATTAATAATTTAAGGTACTTAGCATTGATCTTAGCTTTGTCCAACTGAAAATATTGATGCCTTACACTAGTATGCCATTTAGGTCTTTTGTTAGATTTTACATAAATCAAATAATTATGTTGTTTCACGATAAATTAAGCGTAAATATATTTTTTGTCAGACTTTTTAAATTTTCATCAAGGAATAAACAATAAAAACATCAAAAAATAATCATATTATTCTGAAAATATTATTACAATTATTTGAGTATTAGTCACAATTATTAACTTATATTCATTTTAAACAAAGATTTTATAGGTTCAAAATAAATTTTTGTAATTTATTTTCGTTCATAAAAAAATCATAAAATACCTTGAATAAATTATTTACCAGGATAACCGAACGTTTTGTGCCGAATTCAAATGGTCTTTTGACTTCAATTGTTTTTAATAATAAAGAATTACAATTTTTTGTTTTAATTTTTAAATAATTTTTCTTAATTTTTTATTTCGTTTATTTTTTTTTATTTAAAGAAATTACAAAAATTTTTTTTAAGACCCAAGAAATTTTTTTAAAACAATTTCTAAGGTAACTGAATTATATTAATGGAACTAATTAAAAGTAATTTTTTACTTCCTTTAGATCTGATACTGATAATATCGAAATTTTATTCTTTAATTTTTCAGCGACATGGCGAACAGTTTAAGTTCGAGTTTGTAGGCCAGATCGCTTGCCATCTTTATTTATCAATAGACATTATAAATCACTGCAGAAACTGAGGTATTAATTCGAGTTTAATTCATTTTTAAAATTAAATAATAAAAACTAGGATATAAGAAGTGAAGTGGTACCTACTTTAATTCCGATAACAATTTTTCTTTAATTTGTCACTTGAAAAGAGAGATCATAGAATTATTTATGGCAATTGATTGTTAATAATTCAATTTTTAGGATAAATTTAGCATCTAAAAAACTCTATCAATAAAATATTATACAAATATTTCCAATTTTGATTAGACAATAAGGGATGAGAATTAAAAGAAAGAAAAATTAAAAGCGTTAAAATACAAAAAATTATGGTTAATGCATAAAAATAATCTTTTTAATTTAAAATGATGAAAAACGAATAAAATGAGTTTATTAAATGTGAAAATATTTTTTTAAATCAAAATAAAACCATAAAAAAGTTATATAAAAAATTTAAGTCAATAATTTGGCAAAATGTAATTGATTGTACATTTTTATATTTTTACATTTTTACATTTCTGAGAGAAAAAATAAAAATCTCAAAATAAAAAAACTTAAAAAAATTTTCACATTTTACATTTAAATTTTTCTAAAACTCCTTTTTAAGTAATTGCGAATTTATTATTACTTTTCTTAATGAAAATTTTTTTAAGTTTTTTTATTTTGAGATTTTTATTTTTTCTCTCAAAAATATAAAAATGTACAATAAATTACATTTTGCCAATAATTTTTATAAAATATTCTTCATTTTTCATTTAAAATTAATTTTTTGTTATTCAACCATCTAAAAGTCCAATTATTGACTTTTGAAAGTTTCAAGGTAATTTTTTTATTCATCTTATAGATTTAATTTTTTTTTATTAATATTACTTAAGATCAGTTAAATTAAAATTTAAGTCAATTATAAAAGTAAAGAACACATTTAGTAAAAGAAAAAAGAATTTTTAAAAAGTTTTAATTAACATTTAAAAAAATGTTTTTGGTAGATTTATTTTTTCGCTCTGTTTTTTTTTTGTTTTTTAGTTTTATTTATTCAATCCTCACCACACAAACTTTAATAAATTCAATCGTATGTTGAAAAATTCTACCCCAAGCTAAAATTAAAAATATTAAAAAAAATTTAAAATTTAATTTTTTGAAAAAGTACAAAAATTTTCTGATTATTAAATCATTGGGTTAAAAATGGTAAGCTTAGGTTAAAACAAGCTTCTGGGTTATTGTACCAACGATAATTATTTAAAAAAAGAAAGAAAATATACTCGGATTAATTTCCGCTCGTATTTAACAGGGGAAAAAGAATCAATAAGCTAAGAAAATGTATAAATTATTAAAAGAGCTTTAGGTCTCAATTAAGAAAACACAACGGGTTCATTTTCTCGCTTTCTACATTCAAAGATAACTTTAAATGCTTAATGAGAATTTTTAAATATGGGCTTAAGTTATTTGCCCAAAATCTATTACTCACTTCGAATTCAATTTATATCAGCTCATTTATTTTGCCCAAAAAACTAGGTCGATGTTCACAAATATTTTTTATTATCTTTTATAATGAATATTTGAAATTTTTGAATAGAATTTATGGCCACTTGCATGATACAACCTGAGCAACTATTTATTTATTTAAGCGATAAGTTTCCGTTTATTAAAACCATATGCGAAAAATTATGAATTTAAATTTTATAAATTAATCTTAAAATGCATCAATCAAACAATTTAAAAGTTAAGCAAATATTCGCCGATTTGAATGACGGCTCTATACTTTGTTTATGTATTTTAATCTTCTTTTTTTTTCAGTGATGCGAAATAAAATTTTTTGATGATGCAAATTTTCAATTTTTACCAAGCTTTTTTTTCCACTCACCCAGAAATTATTGATAATTTATATTTAGTGCTCGGTGCGCTAAATATAAATTATCTTTAATAATCTTTGAATTTTAAAATAGCTTTTGATGGCCTTTTCTGAGCTCCGGCAACAATTTTCTATTAAATTTTATAATTTTTTTCTTTCCATAATTTCCACCCAATTTCCTCTGAGAATTGAATTTTTTTGATTTTTTATATGAAAAAAAAGGTCATTTAAGTTTTTTTAAAAATAATATTTAAATAAAAATTAGGTCTAACAAACTAAATTAAATTCAAATGAACTGTTTGAAGTAAAATTTTAGGTATTCCATAGCATCAACCTTATTGTTTGCATTCTAGGTATTTTCAATTCGAACATATCTTTGAAAATTTTGGAAAATTTTATGAAAAATTAATTGAAAAAAAATTAAATTTTAACTTTTTTAAATTAAAAATAAAAATAATAAATTTAGATAAAAATCAACAAATTTTATTGATTAAAAAGAGCTGTTTTTTTTGTTAACCTCTAGATAAAATGGACGATGGTAGTGCTAACGGCAACAGCATTGCCAATTCAAGCTTTTTGCACATGGGCGATGTAATATCTCTGTTCGCCGAAGGCAAAGTATGTGGTTTTATCAGCACACTTGGCTTGGTAGATAGTCGTTGCGTGGTACATCCACTGGCCGGTGATCTTAAGCATCCACCGAAAAAGTTTCGCGATTGTTTATTTCGTGTATGCCCCCAGAACCGATATTCAGCGCAAAGACAATACTGGAAGCAGTGCAGACAGAATGCGGCAAGTTCAAGCCAAAATTTGACTGTAAACCAGAGCATTACCAATCTAGATGAATCAGTCTTGAAAAAGTTACATGTAAATAAATTTTTTTTTAATACTTTTATTAGATTTTTTTTAATTTTTAAAAAAATTTTATTAAATTTTACCAATTTTTTTTATTTTTACAGCACGCTGCCGAACTGGAAAAAAAACAAAACGAAACCGAAACTGCCAAACTGATAAAATCGAACACTCTCATTCAATACGGGAGCATTATCCAATTGTTACATTTAAAAAGCAATAAATACTTGACCGTGAACAAAAAACTACCGGCACATGTGGAAAAAAATGCCATGAGGGTGTACTTGGACTATGCCGGCTCGGAGAGCTCCTGGTTCATTGTCCAGCCGTTCTACAAGCTTCGCTCTCTTGGTGACAAGGTAGTAGTCGGCGATAAAATTGTTCTGCAGTCTTTCATTGCTATGCAGCCGCTTCATGTAAGCGAAATGGAGCTGAATGACCAACCTGGGTGCAAAGAGGTAAGCTAATTTTTTAATTTAAGTTAAGTCGAACACAGGGTTAATAACTTCCTGCCCGATACTAAAATGTTAAAATTTATTAAAAGATAAATTGCCGTTGGTTAATAGCGCCCATAAAACGAGATTTTAATTTAAACCAAAACGATGACCAAACATCGTACCAGAACGTTACCACAGAGGTTTAAATATAAAAATATTTTCATATATTTTTATGTATAGCTTAACTCACCAATCGAATTAAATTGGCTTTTTAGCACCTGTTTTTTTTAATTATTAAATAAAATTGTTGTATAACCCGAGCTGTACCTGTCAGCATGAGTGGCCTAAGCAATAATATTTTTCTTTTTTTTATTTTTTTTTAATTCAAAGGTTAATTTGCTCAATTCGCAGACAAGTTGGAAAGTTGCGTTATTCATTTGCCACAAAGAGGACAGAAACGATGTACTCAAAAGTGTAAGTTAATTTTATCATTTGATCAAGAATAATTTTTATATATTAAATTTTGATTAATTTTTTGAGGCTGGGAAATAGAATTAATGATTCTCTTTGATTTTTTACCTAAAAGCTATTGGATTTTTTTGAGTAATTTTTTAAGTGGCCATTTAAATTTTTAAAAAAAATAAAATAAATTTCGCATATTAATTAACTTTTATTTTTGGTTCTCCCTAAAACTGGCACCGGATTTTCTCAGACTAAACACGGACTCTTAACCCGAATAAAAAAAATATTTTTTTTAAAAATTTTTATTTACATTATTGATACAAAACAAAATTTAGGAAAATTGCTATTGATAAATTATATTAAATTTTGGTAAAAATTTTAATTATTTTTTCTCTTTAAAATGATAGTACTTTTGACGGCTTAACGGCTACTATTGTATAACCAACAGATTTCCAATTATCTTTTTATTGAAAAATAAAATTTTTTCTAGAATTTATTTTTCTTTTTAAAATACCCTATTTTTTTATCACTTGGAAAAAATATAAAGTTCTCCATCATTTGGTTTTATCAACACATCAGTGTGTATGTGTAATTCAATTCAATAAATAAATAAATAAATATGTGTAATTCAGGATCAAAATGTATCAATATATCATAAGCTTTTTTATCGCTTAACTCTTAAGAAATATTTTTTTAAAAAAATTTACTATTTGGCTCAATTCTAAATTATCTATAATTTGAAGATATAATTTAAACACAAATTTTCAAATATATGAGTCGATATAGATTATCAATTTAAATGATGTATAGAAATAATCTTAAAGTTTTTTTAATATTTATGATCCGAATCCGTGTTTTAGTAATATTGATCTGGGTCCGGGTTTGAGTAGTTAAGAATCCGCCTCTCAAATAATCCGTGTTTTAGTCTGAGAAAATCCGGTACCAGGTTTCCGGATCCGGGTTTTAGGAACAGCCTTTATTTTTATTTTTCTATTTATATGATTCAAATTGTAATTTTGAAATAAAAAGTTTTATTCAAACATAAAAGTCAGTATTCTTAAGTAAATATAGGAGGATTTAAATACATTTATTTAAAAAAAAGGATAATTTTCTTTATCACTTTTAACACAAAAATCAATTTTTTATAATTCTAGTTATTGATCCATTTTTGATTGATATTAATCGCGGAATATATTGAAAAAAACATCTGCGACGAGTCAATTCTATGATATTATTTTTGAAGGTAAATTTTATGATCAAAAAAAAATTAAACAAAATCTAAAATTGCATTTTTTATTATGAAATTTATCTTAAAATTAATTCAATTAATAAATTGGTCCTGAATATTTCATGTCTAACTAATCAAATCTTAATCGGAATAAATAAATATAGTTCTTTGTATTAATTTTGTATTTGTTTAAAATTTTAAAGAAAAGTAATTTTGTTTTGGTTAATTTTTTAATCAGATTAAATTTCATGGTTCAAAAAAAAATAATCTTTAAAATATTAACATTATTAGAAAAATCAATATTTAACTTTTTAGATTTTTTAAATACAATAAAACCAAATTTTGATAGTTATCATTTCAAACTTCTAAGATAATTTGTGTTGAGTGTTGAAAGCTAATCAGACGAACTTTATCTTTAAAAAAAAATATATTTAAGCTTATTAAAAATAGATTTAAATATTTGAGGTTAATTACGAATAAAATTTTACTATTTTTTTAATTTATACAAACTTGCCGAGTAAATCTACTGAAGCCAAATAAATTTCAAACTTGATGAGCAAAAATCTTCAGAACTAGATTTAAAAAAATTAAAATTAAATTCAATTTGAATTATCTTTTAATCGAATTACATGATCTTTGAAATTTTTTAAAAAAGAAATAAGTCTTGAATAAATCGTCACTATTATATTTTAAAAATAACTAAAACAATCAACAGTTTGATGTTTCGATGTTTATTATTTGTTTCAGAAAAATATTCAATTAAACAAAATATTTATTTTTCTTAAATTTTATTGACTAATTTAGTAAATAAAAACAAAAAATTCCATTAATAAACCACAGAGTTATTGGACAGATACAAACAAATGGCTTTTAGGAAAAAAGTACGCAACAATTTACGTAAAATATTTTATATTTACCTTTATTAACCTAAATTGTTTTAAAAGAAAAATTTTCCAAATAGTTGAAGGATCTAGGCATTTTTTTAATAAAAAATCGATCCAAAAAATTTGTAAAAATTTAAGTAAATTTAAGTAAATTTAAACATTTATTTGAGTAAATAATGTTAAGAATCGTCAAAAAAGTAAAATGTCAAAAAAAATCATTTTGTAAAAATAACTTAGCTTCCTTTAATTTTATTGAATTTTCTGAATGTATTTTTTTTTATTGATTTTTCGATTCAAAAATTTTCAAAATATATAAAAATCTTATTATTTTTGAATGCCTTAATTTTTCAATTATTTGGAAAGTTTTGCTTTAAAAAAAAAATTAGTTTAAAAAATTTAGGTTATTAAAGGTAAATTTACAATATTTACGTAAATCGTAAAAAACAAAATGCGGAACATAACTCTAATTATTAACTTTGAGAGTTTTTTAAAATAAATCAATACAATGTTCATACATTAATCATTCAAAAATTCTTTTCGTCTCAAAGAATATTTAAAAAGCTGCAATTAAAAATAATATATTTTTTAACTAAAAAATATTTTTTGTGGAGTTTTTTTTTTATTTTTCAAAATTTAATATTTCTAAAAAACTTATTAAACATGATAAAATTCAAATAATTTTTTTCCTAATTAGGGTGATGTAATTCGGTTGTTTCATGCCGAACAAGAAAAATATCTGACTTGCGATGAATACAGAGGCAAAAGAGAAGTGTTTATTCGAAGTACAGCACGATTGGCGGCCACATCCGCTACATCGTCCAAAGCTTTATGGGAAGTGGAAATTGTTAAAAAAGATCCGTGCCGCGGAGGTGCTTCTCGCTGGTCCAATTTATTTAGATTTAAACATTTGGCATCTGGAAACTATTTGGCTGCCGAAGTTGACAATGATTCTACAGAGGATCAAATGCGCTCCAAATTACGCGGCGATGCCTCAAACTTGGTCTATTATCTTGTTAGTGTTACCAATGCTTTTGACCACTCTACCATTTTTGAACTGGATGAAACAACAATCACTATCCATGACTCGCCGGTGCCCCGTAATTCCTATGTAAGACTGAAACACTGGGAAACAGGAACATGGGTACACAGCACTGCTTTGTTGATAGATAAAGAAGAAGAAAAGCCAGTTATGTGGAAAATAGGCTGTGCTAAAATAAAAGAAGACAAAGAGGCTTTTCAGCTGATTCCAGTTCCAACAAATGAGGTCAGAGATTTGGACTTTGCCACTGATGCAGCCAAAATGCTCAAAGTATTCGCAGAAAAAATATTAATTAATCAACTTTTAATGAACGATAAACGATCTTTGTGTGCTTTGTTAACTGATCTTATTTTTTTTGTCGCCGAATATGAAAATGGCAACTCCAATGACTCCTTGGAGATTCAATTGAGCAAACCCAATCGCGAAAGACAAAAGTTAATGAGAGAACAAAATATTTTGCAGCAGATTTTCAGAATTCTGAAAGCACCTTTTGTCGAATACGGAAACAAAAAAGGCCTACAAACTCACGAGCTTAAGGATCCAAAGCATGGTCTACAACAAATATTTAGACTTTGCTATAGAATACTTAAACATTCGCAGCAATCGTACAGAAAAAATCAAGTAAGTTTTAAAAAAATTAGAAGATTTGTCTTTCTTGATGAAAAGTAATTTGAAATTAAAAAATATGTTTTGAATTAAAAGTCCTTTTTTAAACAAAAAAAAAATAAAGAAAGTGTCAAAATTTCTTGAAAAATTCAAATATTTGAAATTTTTTCCTCAAAAATTAATTTAAAAAAAAATTGCATTTTTCAATGTAAAATTTGATGATTTTTCGTAAAAAAGGATGTTTTTGTAGCAGTAAAAAATGTAAAAATTGGTTAAATTTAGTTAGATTTTTGTATTGCATACAAGCACAGAAAATAACAAAAAACATTGTAAAATTATTTCAAATCATAAGAAGTCTAATTTCTTTATTACAATTCGAATTACCTTGAGAATTTTTTTGAACTTGTCAGTTTTTTTGTTTGTTTTTAAATTTAAAAAAGAATTCATTTAATAAATTGAATTTCAATTCGATTTGGATACTAAAAGTTGCCTGATTTTCACCAGTCAACTCAACTCTTCTAAAATATTCTGGATTTCAATAGTTCCATCCATCTTACCAGGTACCAAAAAATAGCTGTTATGATTTAACCAACGCTACAAGAGTACAAAAAACAAAATTTTCAAATACTTAATTTTTCTAACATTATATTCAAATTTTAATATTGTTAAATTATTAGTTGAATTTATCTAAAATTCAAGTTGTTTTTTAAATTGAAGTTAAGCTCGAATTTTAATTTAAAAAAGACAGTTTTCGAATTTAATTTCAAAAATAAATAAAAAATCAAACATAAATTCAAATTTATCCTATATTCAAGATTTTATTCGTATATACTATTTTTTCAATAGTCTTTTCAAATTTTTTATTTATTCAAGTTTCAATTTGTGTCCAAAAAGCTAATTCGATGTCATCACTACCTTTATCTAACTCTAACCTAAACATAAAATTTATTTTTTTCAATTTTTTAGGGAAAAAGATTTTTAAGAAATTTTTTGACGCTATTTTCTGGAATTTAACAAAATTTACGATAATTCAGGGAAAATAAGGTAAATTAATGAATTTTTCCATTTAGCATTTTATGTTAAATTTAACTGAATTATTGTTTAATTCTGTCAAATTATGGAAATTAACATAAAAATTGGTAAAATCCTTTTATCAAATCACCACTTTGAACTGGTGTTTTATTCATATTTGACATCAATTTTTGGTTTTTAATAAATTTTTCTTTTCTTCCTGATTATCTTAATCGAAAAAAAATTCTTTACTTTAAAAACGAAATCATGATTTTAAGCTGAGTTGTTTTAAGCTAAGTCAAGTTATTACTTAAAAAACTTTTTTTGATTTTATCTTTTAAGAACTTCCAATGTTTTCCATTAACTCTTTAGAACCAGAGTTGTTTAAGTCTCAAGTTTCGTCAAATACAATAAATAAACAATTTAAGATAAATAAATTTAGTAGCTAGAACTGTGTTCTTAGCTGCAGAAAATAGACAAGAAAAGTTAATATCAGGGACTAGAGAGAAAAAAATATAAAGAAATATATAAAATCCTTTTCTCGAGAGTTATTTAAAAATCACAAGTCTCAAGTCAAGTCTAAGTCCGGACTTTTTTTTTTTTCAAAAGTCCTAGCAAAAACATTTTTTTCAAAAAAAAAAGTCCAAGTCCAGGCTTATAAATTTTGAATACTGAAGAAAAATTGTGAAGAAATTTATGCTAAAATTGCAAGAAAATTCTGATATTTGGCAAATATATTGCATTAGACAACCTATGAGTATATAAATTTTATGATATGAAGCCTGATCTAGCAAATTTAATAAAAAAAGTCTGAACTTGGACTTTTTTTTGGGAGTTTTAAACAATACTGTTTAGAAACATTTAAATCCCGACAAAAGTTCAAAAATAAATTTATACTGAAAAATTAAATAATGTCTTCCAAAAACGTTGCAATAACTTTTTTTTCTAAATTTTTTTAAAATCAATTAAAAGCCTTTCCTAACCCGTTGAATTCCAGGGTCAATATTTTAAATTTAATACCAAAAAGTTTTTTTACAAACTTCGCTTTGCTAATTAGAAATATGTGATAAATTCTAGAAAGCAGCAATCAAAAACATCTAGTTAACATGATTTTTTATTTAAATAATTTTAAAAATTAAACATCTTATTTTTTTTTAAATGCAAAAAATTTTTTTGTGTAAATTTAATCCAACGATACTTTCAAAGCAGGCATTGTGAAATTTCTTACAAAACTTCCCATACAAAAATTCTGAATAATTGAACACAATTTAAATTTATTAAAAATTATTAATATTAATATTAATATTATAAGTATTAATTAATTAGCACAGACTTTTGCAGTAGGTGAAAAAAAAACTTATTTTACACTGTTTTACATTTTACACTTGATGAAATAATTATGTTTATTGAACTTTCATCCAAATGCCGGAAACTTTACTATTCACCAGGAATACTAAAGATTTCTTTAAAATTAAATTAGAAAAACATTTAAAGTTATGAATTCGGATCCATTCCGAAATAATTTTTATTAAATTCTGTTTTATTTTTATAAAGTCTTGCTTCTGTGCGAAAATATCGCTTTACAAATATCTTAGATGGAACCGATCACTTTCTTTAGTTTTTTTTTTCGACAGGATCTTGTGAACAATTAGTAAAATAATTTTCTATTCTACGCTGATGTACATAAGAAACTTGATTTATAGGCACATTTTGAGATTTTGTCTCATTTTCCTGGGAAACAAGAATGAAAAAAAGGCATCACTACAATATGAATGAATTTTTATTTATTAATAATAATAATACGTAAGAATATTTATGAAAGTTCACAATTTTTCACCAATTTTTATTTTCTTTCACATTTTATTTCATCAAGTAAAAAATTAGATATTAAAAACCAGAGTTGTTGGAGTAAAAGTTAAATTTGGGCTTTATTTTTGGAAAATATCCCATATTCAGGGTATTTTCTAGCTAATTAAATTTTTATTTTTATAACATAGAAACGATATAATTAACTCTAAAAGAAAAAAGGTTAAAATACAATTTAAAGAATAGTGGTAAACTCATTGAACCAATTTCAAAAACGGCTAATGTTGAAAAAACCTTTGAATATTTTTAATCAAAATTGATGAATAGCCTTGTGATCAAGAGATCAATGTTGAAGTTTGCAACATTCAAGCTTTTTATATTTAATAATATTAATTTGATTTTTACAGAATTCGTAAAAAAATTCAAAAAATTTAAATTAAATAATTAATTGTTTTGCTTTATTAAATAATTTTTTTTTAGACAAATTTATAAATTTTTATTTTCAACTTGTAACAATTATTTATAAAATTTAATAAATGAAGTGTTAATCGGTCTTCATGATATTGGCACTAGTCTGTTGATTAACCTTAAAAAAAAAAAGTTTAAAAGAAAAAAGGTTGGATTTGGGCTTTACTCTTAGAGTCGTTAACACGAGTTTATAGATACCGTAAACTCTTGACCATTACTCTTGGAACTATGTCAAAATTTGGGTTTATTCCATACGGAACTAATACCATCGAAACCATGTTATAAAATTTTTTTATTTTTTTTTAGAATAAACCTTTACGTCTGTCTTTAAACTAAGAGTAAGCGCAAAAGTTTGTTTGTTAAAATAATTTCGAATTTATTTTGTAATAATCTTAAAAATTGTAGAGTTAAATTCGAAATTAAAAAAAATTAAAAATTAAAGTTTATTCTAATTTTTGTTTTTATTCTAAGAGTAAAAGTTAAATTCGATTAAAAATTAAAAATTAAAAATTAAAATTAAATTTAAAATTAATTTTATAGCCAAAAAAAACTTTATCAAAACATTTGTTTTTTATTTTGCCTAATAATTTTAGCTTTTTCGTGACGAGGTAGCCAAATTTTGACATAGTTCCAAGAGTAATGGTCAAGAGTTTACGGTATTTTAAAATGGTCGAGAAACATCTTTTAAGTGAGTTTTTCAGATATTGAAATAAATAATTATTGGTGAATTTTTTAATTATTTCTTAATTCAGTAATATATAGGAGTGATTCGAACTGAGGATTTTACAAAAATTTACGTAAATTATTTTTTAATACAAAAATAATCTAATTAATTGTAAAATTGTGAATTTTTTTAAGAATTAAATTTAGCGTATTTTATTTTAGCTACAAATTATTAAATTATCTAAGAGAATAATTTTCGGCAAAAAATAAATGTTAAAAATATTTAGAAAATCTATGGGATCTGAAGAATGGCCATTATTGTATGCTTTTTTTAAAGTTAAAATAACAAAATTACCGACGAGGAATCTTAGTGTCTATTTTCAGATTAAATTAATTAAGAAAATCATTTCAAGATTGAAACAGAAAAATTTTTTTGACGAAAAATTTCTTTATTAAAAAAAAAAATGATAAAAAAAAATATTAAAATTAAATATTCAAATACTTTTTTGCAAGGAATATATTGCAAAGCAATTTGGTTTCATGCAAAATCATATTGGTTTTGACGTTCTGGCTGAGGAGACAATAACAGCCTTGTTGCACAGTAACAGACAGCTTTTGGAAAAACACATAACTCGAAAAGAGATAGACACGTTTGTCAATCTGGTCAAATCGAATAAAGACTACAAATTTTTGGAGTACTTGTCTGACTTGTGCGTGGCCAACAACGAAGCTATACCTAGCACCCAAGAACTTATTTGCAATTGTGTCCTCAAAACAAAAGAGAATTCAAGTATTCTCATAGAAACAAGGTATTCTAATTTGTTTTAAACTGATTAATTTTTTGCCAATTTTTTAAATTATTAAAGATTTGAGAGATGCAATGAAAAATTAGTATTAATGGAGAGTACAGACGATTTTTCCAATCGTCTAAAATCTCAAATTCAATTTTCAGGTAGTAATAGCAGCTTAACAATTTATTCAGCGCCCATAGATGACCGAGACTCAGATTTAAATGATTCAATATATCAAACTATTACCAATTCAGACGAAAATATTATTCTCTATTGGGATAACTATGCGATTCAGCTACAAGAACTGGTCAAATCAGAGTCAATATACGAAAGAAATATGCTTGAGTATTATCGCTATCAGCTTAATTTGTTTTCCAATATGTGCCTGAATCGACAATACTTGGCCATTGAAGAGCTAAGTACTAACTTGACAATTGAATTAATTTTAAAGTAATTTGTTTTAATTCAAAATTTAATATTAATTTTTGTTTAAGATGTATGCAAGATGATATGCTTAACCACGATCTAAGGGCTTCGTTTTGTCGTCTCATGCTACATCTACACGTAATTTTTTTTTTCTTTTATTTAAAAAAATTATTTTCTGCCGATTGATAAACTAATAGATGATGAAATAAATTTAGAATTCAGGAATACTTTTACAGAGTTGAAGTTTTTCAATTTTTTTTTCTAAATAAATAGGCAAATATTTTACTAACTATTTTTGACTTAACAAAAATTCAAATAATTTAATAAATAATTGACGCTGAACAATTTAATTAGTGAAATCTAAATAAATTTTTATTCATAATTTAGATCATTTTTTAAATAATTGCCTATGAGATTGTAAATGGATAAATATTACAAGATCAAACTTAAGGAAAATTTTTATGCAGCTTAAATCAGTCATACAAAAATTTTTAATTAAAATAGAGAAATGCTAAGTTAATAATTTTTTAACAAGTAAATTTAAATAAACTTTCTCTAAAGTCTTATTATTCTTTAAAAAATTTAAAAGTTTTGTAAATTAATGCTTAATTAATTTGAAGAACAAAAAATTTAATTTTTTTATCCATTATAAATTTTAGATCTATTAAATAAAATTTATGACATGTTTTGTACGAAATTTTGTAATGCTCTTATTTAAGCTGATAAATACAATATCTCTCAAAAAAAAATTCCTCAAATACAATATCATGAACATGATTTAATTTGTATCAGATATGTTTAAAAGTCTCAAAAAAAGTCCAAGTCATTAAAAAAAAGTCGAAATCCAGACTATAAAATTTTTTTAAAAAAACTTTACTTGAGACTTGTGACTTTTAAACAACTCTGATTTGTTTAATTAAACTTAATGCAGAAAGGGTTATAGTTTAACTATGAAAAAATTCTGAAAAATAAATTTTTAAATAATTAGTATTAAACTTAAAAATTTTCAAAATTTTTATTCCAATTTTTCTTTGATTTTGAAACAGCTATTTTCATATTTTTTGTTTCATAATTTAAAAAAAACATACAATCAAATTTTTTTGTCTAATTAAAAATGAAAAAAATTGGAAAAAAATCCTAAATTTATTATCTACATATTTTTCTCAATCAGCATCTTGAATCTTTAAAACCTAATTTATCACTCCTAGTGACTTTTAGATCTTTTTTAGATTTTTGTTGATTTTTTGAATAAAAATTTTTTCATGTTTTAATCATTTTTTTATTAAAAAAAATATTTTAAAATAATTCCATGTTTTTTAGGTGGACAGAGAACCACAAGAACTAGTGACACCTGTAAATTACGCTCGATTATGGATCAATATACCATTGGCAATAAATATCGAAAAGTAATTAAATTTGTAAAATTAAAAAAAAAATTCAAATGGTCTTAACTTTACTGTGTTAATTTAAAGATGCAAAAACATTAGATTAAAGTAAGGATTATGAAAAATAATTAATACATATTAAACAAGCTGAACTCATTCCTAACCCTGTTTTAATATTTTAATAGAGTTTTATCAAAAATCCAATGTTGTCATAATATTCTAAGCTTGTTTTATTCATATAAATTCGATTTTTGAAAACAAGCTTTAGATTTTGCATTTAAATGTAACCTGGATGCACTGTTCCAATATTTTTCACATTAAAATGCTATTAAGACTATGTGACTTTTATAAAATATTTTAATATAAAGCTATGATGCTGCCAATGAAGAGGAAAGCAACATGATGTTTTCGGAAAGCCAAGCGAGGATAGAAGGCGTCCGCAAGCGCTTTGTCCGATCGTCGCCTTCTAGTCCGGTTAGTTCAAACAGTTTGTTTCAAAATGACATAAAGTATGAGCCCGAGGACACCAAGTTTCAGGCCACCATTGACTTTGTTCGGGCCTACTTGGACAACGTGGTCCAGCAGATGTCTCCTTTTGGTGACAGAGAGCAAAATAAATTAACATTTGAAGTAATGTGGTCAAAAATAAATAGTAAAATTTTTAATTTTTATTTTTATTTTACTAAAAGGTTGTTAATTTGGCAAAAAATTTAATTTATTTTGGCTTCTATAGCTTTAAAGATTTGCTTAAGTTGACCAAAACCCTATTGGAAATACTTGACCATGACGATAACACTACAAATTCGGGTTCAAGCGAGGACCAAGGTTTGGGACATTTTTATTTTTAAAGCATGCTTGATTGATTTAGTTATGTTTTTTTTATTTTTTATTTGGCACTAAATTCAGCACCAACCATATTCAGCCAAAGTGTCATACCCTTAAAAAATTCAACCCAACTGAGCCATAAAAACTCTGTTGACCAAAGCGAAAAAACACCAGAAAAAAGGTCTTGCTCAAACTTAGGCTTGATGCACTTTGCCAATGACTATAGTAACGAGAGTCATATCAACATTCGCACTCACTCGTCAAAGCGCATGAATCGCTATAGCTCGAATTTTCTCACCCATGAAAATATTGTGTATGAAACCAAGCTTAGGATAATAGACATCCTGCAGGTTTGTTGTGTTATTTGCTGCATTTTCCCAAGGCCGTCTTGTCACTTTAATTTAAAATAAAAAAATTTAACAAAAAATTAAATTTATTTTATTGATAAATATTTAGCAACTCAAAGCAATTCTATACTCAGTCTGAATAAGCTAGAAGATTATTTTTTATACAACGAAGAGGAAGAGAGTGTGTCGCGCAATTATCTGATGTTGATCGAAGATCGCTTCATGGCCAAGGTGGCCGAAGAGTCGCAAGCAAGCGAGTCGGCATCAACTTTTGGCACCAAAAATTTGATTGTCCAAGGTTCGAGCAGCACCAACCAATCGGCCAACCTTTTAACTCATGCCGACAATTTAATAATTAAGGCTAAAGTGTATATACTGGAAATACTGAAGGTATTAGGCTTAAAATTGCTTCCAGACCCAACCATTGTCGGCCTTGAATTCTTTAAATTGGATTTTGTTTATTAAATTTTTTATTTTTAAATTTTTTAGTTTATTCTCAATGTTCGTCTTGACTATAGACTTACTTATCTCTTGTCATTGTTCAAAAAAGCGTATGAAAACGCCTATAGTAGCTCGAATGGAATGCCTGATAAAAAAGCGTTTATTAAGCTTGTTGCCGAAGCTGAGAAAATATTCCGAAATGAAAAAGAGCTTACCGATTTGGACTTAGATGGAGCTGGAGGAAAAACAGTCAGTATTTTTTTATCCATTTTTTAAAAATATATTCTTTTACTATTGAAAAATAGTAAAATATTTGAAAAGTTATGACTTGATTTTTTTGGAAAAAGGTTTTCATTAAATCTTGTCGAAATATTTCCCAGAATCCAAAAATTACAAGAAAATAATAAAATTTCTTTTAATAAAAAATTAATAAAGGGCTAGAAGTACTAGAAGTTTATCATTATTTTATTTACTACAACAATAAAGGGTGATGCTTAAGTAAATGGACAAAAATTAAAAGCGAATATCTCATGAAATAAAAATGATATATTTAGTTCTGTTTTTTTTATGTTGTAAAAAATTTATTTTTTACTGGAATTATGATTTTTAAATAATGAAAAAACTCCATCGTGGCCGATTTTTCTGAGCTTTGCTTTGACCCTCGCCATAAGGGAGAAGGCGTTTTTTCAAGCATTCGTGGATAAAGATGCTTGAATTGATGAATTGAACGCACAAAAACCTAAAAAAGACCATAACTTTGTTAATACTTAACTTTTTTTCAATCTGTAAAAAGATTTAAAAAATTTAGCAGAGGATCACCTATTTGAATACGGTTGATCGTATTGTCAACTAATATTAATAAATAAAATAAGAATTTTAAAATATTAATTTAAAATAATAGAATCATTAAGATTGATTATATTTTGATTTTTTAGACATTTTTCACGAAATTTTATTAATACTTTTTTATTCAAATATTAAATCGATTAATTTTTTTTAGTCGACTATTAAATCGATTAATTTTTTTTAGTCGATTATTAAATCGACTAAATTTTTTAGTCGATTATTATTTTAGTCGACTATTAAATCGAATAATATTTTCTAGATGACTATAATACTTCTAATTTATCTCGAAATTAAAAGTTAAGAAAGCAAAAAATATTATTTATAAAATATTTTTTTATTTTTTATTAAAACATTTTTTATTTTGCTTTAAATCTTAAATTTTAAATCAATTAAAAACCTTTTTTATTAAAAAATAATATTTTTTGCCTTCCTAAATTTTAATTTCGAGATAAATTAGAAGTATTATAGTCATCTAGAAAATATTATTCGATTTAATAGTCGACTAAAATAATAATCGACTAAAAAATTTAGTCGATTTAATAATCGACTGAAAAAATTTAATCGATTAAATAGTCGACTAAAAAAAATTAGTTGATTTAATAATCGACTGAAAAAATTTAATCGATTAAATAGTTGAATAAAAAAATAATCCATTAAATAATTGACTAGATAAAATTAATCGATTTATTAAATTTGTCAATCGATTGGAGTCGATTACCAACACTACCCCCCCTTCCAAAAAAAAATTTTTTATTGGGTTTTCGAAGGAGTAGATTATGAATTTTGAGTCAAAAATGTGGAATTCAGATAGCACTAAAGTTTTGAATTTCGTGCACTTAAAAATTTTTTTTTGACCAAAAAAAATTATTTACCTAAATTAATAAATGGTAAAATTTTTATTTTACTTGAAAATTTATCACAAATAAAGTCTATTGGGAAAATTAAGAAAAATAATTAAGTTGGTTCTGTATTTTTAGTGATGCAATTAAAGAAATTTAAGTACAAAAATAATAAATTGCCTTAAAATTTGAGACAAAAAAATAAACAAATTTTTTTTTAAGTTCTTACGGGTACTTCTAAAATTGATCATGCACGACTATCCACCATTAGTCAGTGGTTCTTTGCAACTCTTGTTCAGACATTTTAGCCAAATACAAGAAACTCTTTCAGCATTTAAACAGGTATTTTGGTTTCTTGGAAAAAAAAAGGAATAAAAATAAATCTTGAATTATTTTATTAAGATTCAATTATTGGTATCCGATGACGACGTGAACAATTATAACAAAATCAAGACTGATTTGGACAAATTGCGCCTTTTGGTTGAACAGTCTGAATTGTGGATCTTTAAAAAAAAAGAAAATTCCAAAGATGAGACAGAGGCAACCAAAGGCAGCAAACGGACATCAAATGCGAAAGCGCCCGAGTACAAAAATATAAATCATTCAAAGAGTATGGACACAGACCTGATGATTCTTTTGGAGCTCGACCACGGTCCCGAAATCGAAAACTCAGCTATTCAAAAATACAAAGAGCTCTACACCATTTTGCAAAACCTTATAAAACTGTGTGTCAATCAGACCGTATCACCAAACGGGACAGTGAAAAAAAAGCCGCGCCGCAACGACCAGCGCTTATTGCGCAACATGGGCGTTCACAACATAGTCCTTGATTTGACCAAGATCACCTACGAAAAATTAGAAGACAAACGAATGAAGATAATCATGAAAACAGCTCATGAATTTTTGCAGAATTTTTGCTTCTCAAATCCTCACAATCAGGCACTGCTGCATGAAAAAATTGATCTGACCCATTATCCTTCGAATGAATGGGAAGCTAAAACAGCCACATACATTTTCAAAGACAATTCCATTCTTTCAAACGAAATAAATGAGAGACTGATTCAAAATTTTATACATGCCTTGGAACATCAAAATATAGACGAGTCCAAAGTGCCTTATTTGGAATTTTTGCAGACCATGTGTGTCATTGACGGCCATGAGATCAAAAAGTGCCAGGACATGATTATTGCTGAGTTGATGAATTCGGATATAATGAGCTTCAGTTCGGACAAGACCCACATTGACGAGATATGCTTATTGATGCAAAAACAAAAGCAGTCTGATGGTGAACATGGCACTAGTGTCCTAAATGGTCAATTGTTATTTCATATAAATTTGATCAAGGTTTTGATCAGCTGCACCATGGGCAAAAACACATTCACCGAAATAAAGTGTCACACAATTTTATCTTTGGAAGATATTGAAAAAGTGGTCACCAATAAATACTGTTTGGTCGAAGTGAAAGAGACCTATTTGAATTTTTTGTACCATTGTCATATTGATACCGAAAATGAAACCAAAGAAATATTTACACAGCCCTATATATGGAATATTTTTGAAAGCTTTATTCAAGACATCAATTTGGTTTGTAACACAATCGAAACATTTGCTAATAGATCTTTGCAGACCTATGTCGCAGAGGGAATTGTTGAAGTTGTCAGTGGTTTTTTCAATCACACACAGTTTAATCAAATACCTCAACCTCAAGTAAGTTGAAAGATATTTTTCCTATCATTCATCATATATTTTATCAAATACATTATTTTCATTTATTTAAATAAGGCTCATGATTTTTATTCACCGCTAATGTTAATTAAAACTCTGCTAATTTGATAAAAAAACATTTTAATAAAAAGAAATAAAATTTATAAAGTTTAGTCTTAATTAAAAAAAAATTAATTTTTAAAAAATGAAAAAATTAATTATTTTTTAATTTTTTAAGTTGTATCTAGAAGAAGAAAAAAACTTCCTTCTTTCAGCTATTGGCATGTAAAATTTATATTTAACAAAATTTATTTTCTACATTTTGAATACCATTTTAAGTAAATTTGCAGTTTTTTGCGAAACTAATATAATTTTTTTAAGCTTATAACATAATGTTGTTTGTATTTGGAACCATTTTTTAATTTTATACGGTGGTTTTTGCCAAAATGAAACGTTCCATTCCCTTATCGGGAACGGAATGGATATGCATTCCATTCATTCCATCAGTTCCATTCATTCCATCCGTTCCATCCGTTCAATTCATACCACCCATTTTATCCATTTTTTTTTAAAAATTGTTTTAAAGTTTCCATTCCATTCATCTTAATTATACGACCAATTTTTATTTTGTACTTTAGGCACTCCCAATTTCATACTCAGAAAAAATAAAAAATTGAAAAAAAATACTATAATTAATGGAATGGATGGAACGGATGGAATGGAATGGAAAGGAATGGGTTTTTATGGAATGCGTCTCAATTCCGTTCCCTTATCGGGAACGGAACGTTTCATTTTAGCAAGAACCACTGTACTAATTTTATTTTATTAATGTCTAATTGAGATGTGTTTTTAATTTATTTAGAGGGAGGTGTTATTAATTTAGATAAGTTTATATTAAAATTAGCGGCATCAAAAAATTACTTGCCTTTAAATAAAATCCTTAGCAGTGATGAAAAAATTAAAAAATAAATAAATAAAGATAAAAAATGGTTTAATCGTTGCTAAATTTTAAGATTTAAGTTAGATGTTAATTATTTAGAATTTTATGAGTCTTTATTCTTCTCAAAAATTAATAAAAAATTATTTTAAATTAAATATCTCAAAAAAATGCGAGAATAATTTTAATTTTTAATTTTATTAATTTTTTTCATAATAAGAATAATTTCGGAAAGTAAAATAAAAAAGAAAATTTAAGCAAATGAAGAAAATTATTTTAATTAGTAGTGTAATTAAATTGAACTCGAATTAATTTCTAAATCATCTCTTTAAGTAAAAAAGTCATTTTAAGTTTTCTGAATTTAATAGATCGAATTGAAACGAACTTCACCGTAATTAAATAAAATTTCGTTTAATATACAGTGGTAATTTTATCCCAGTATTTTACGAAAAATTACGTAAATTAATAAGATTTTACGATAATCTTGTTAAAATTTGGAAAAACTCAAAAATTTAAATTTTTTTTTTATTAATTTTTTTTAAACAATTTTAAAACTATTTTAACCAGAAATAACGTAAATTCTGGTTATTTTTTGTAAAAATTGGTAAAAAAAAGTAAAATTTAGAAAAACCTGATTTTATTTTATTATATTAGATTATATTTTAAAAGTTTTAAAAATCCAAATCCAAATCCTAATTTTAAAAAACGATCTAATAAAAAATTCAAATTTTTCATCTTAAGAAAACTATAACACCAGAGAAGTGTAAAAATATAAAGATCATTTTAAAAAAAGTATTTTTAATCTTTAGATATTTGTAATTTTAAATATATTAGTTAAAAACTATAAGGTTATTTAGATAGTAATTCAAAGAGATAGAGACTGGTCCGATCATTAGCTTCAAATATTATGATTTTTTTTGATATGAATACAGTCGTTCCTCTTAAGAAAAAAAACTTCCTTTAACGAGCTTGAAAAAAAAACTTTCACACTTGTGTATTAAGAAAAAAGATTAAAAAAAATAAAAATAAAACAATTAATTTTCTTTATATAATTGAATATAAATAACTGAAAATACTTGATTGTCTAATCTAATTGAAAAAAATGACAGATAAACTTGCTCAAAACAGTGATTCGGAAGTCGAAGATATTACAAAACCAAAAAAATCAGATTTTAGCTCAAAGGATGCAATCGAAAGAATTAATGATTTAAAGGTTTTTTCTAAATAAAAAAGAAGATTTTTCCAACGTTGTTGACTTTTTGTTTAATACTGAAAATATTGTACTAGAAAAATGTAAAACCAAGAAATCCAGTATTACAGATTTTGTAAAAAAATTTAATTTTTTGTTTTATTTATATTTTTTTTTTTTAAATTTTTCAATAAAAATTTTGATAAAAAAATAAAAATTGCCCATCCTTTTCAATGGGATTTCGATAAAACGAGTTTCGATATAACGAGCACAAAAATTTTCGTCCAACTTGCTCGTTATACCGAGGAACTACTGTAATCAATTTGTTAATATTTTGGTAATTTTAAAAGCTTTAAAATCTAATCTTATATAATATAATAAAATTAGGTTTTTCTAAATTTTACTTTTTTTTACAAAAAATAATCAAAATTTACGAGGTATAGACAATGAAAATATTTAAAATTAAATCCTTTCTGTACTTTTTGTACTTTTTCTAATTATTTTATTTGGCCCTGGTCCTTTTTGTACTTTCTGTACTTTTTGTACTTTTTCTAATTATTTTATCTGGCCTGTTACTTTCTGTACTTTCTGTACTTTTTGTACTTTTTCTAATTTATTTATTTGGCCCTGGTCCTTTTTGTACTTTTTCTAATTAAAAATAAACATTACAAAAAATTAAAATTTTAATTATTAATTTTATTTTAACTAAAATTTCTCTTATCTTTTACATACCCGAATCCCTAAACCAGGGCTCCGCCCCGGACCCCGTCAAATTTATTTTGATAATTAAAATACTGATAAATAAATAAATTATAAAAAGTACAAAAAGTACAAAAAGTACAAAAAGGACCAGGGCCAATTAAAATAATTAGAAAAAGTACAAAAAGTACAGAAAGTACAAAAAGGACCGGGGTCAAATAAAATAATTAGAAAAAGTACAAAAAGTACAGAAAGGAAAACTTTTTTTTAATTATTTAAATCTCATTGTCTATCCATGAAATTTACGTTATTTTTGGTTAAAAATAGTTATTTTTAAAATCGCTTAAAAAAAATAATAAAAAAAAAATTTAATTTTTGAGTTTTGGAAAAAAAAGACATTTTTTTCAAAAATTTTTGGCCGTTTTGAGTTTTACCAAATTTTACCATGATTATCGTCAAATCTTATTAATTTACGTAATTTTTAGTAAAATTCTGGGATCATATCACCACTGTATTAGGCTGAAAACAAAAAAAACAAAATAAAATAATGAAAAATTGAAAATTTTTTTTTCAAATAATTTCAAAATTAAGCCAGTGAATGCAGCATTGGTGAAACATACATGTTTAAATCAACTGTCAAAGTCTGTTAGGGATGCATTCAGATAACTAGTTTTGAACTAAAAAATTATCAAATTTTTTATAATTTTGTTTTGTTTTTTGTTGGGATTGTTGTTTTAGCATACCGATAAAACTATTAAACATACTAGCCTATTTTTTCAGCATGCCCATTTTTCATCCCAGCATACTTGCATTATTAACATACCAAATACCTTAATAATATACTAAAAACTGATTAACATACATATGGTAAAATTGTAAATTTTTTTTCAGTCAAGCCTGGAATTTCCGGAATTCAAATTTCTCTTTACTTTACATAAGAAATTGTTTCCATTATCCGACATTAATTTATTAATTAAAATTTTAAAATTTTTCTGCAATCATGACAAATTAAAAAGATACAGTTGGTGTTGATAATAAATTATGAATTGACGACAAGGAAGTTATATCTAAATAATGAATATTTAAAGTCAAAAGACTTTAAATATATTAAGAGAAATCATAAAATAGACATTTGACATGTGAAAGTAGTGTTGGGCGGCGGCCAAGCCTGGCCGGTCCGAACGCGGCCAAAAAAAGGCGGCCACTTTGGCGGCCAGACCGGCGGCCAAAAATTTGGACCGCGGAGTTGGCCGGCCAAATCGTTGACGGCCGGCCAAATGTACGGCCATTTTTAAAACGGGCGGCCACTTTGGCCGCCGGTTCCGGTTTTTTTCTCAATTCCGGATTATCAAGTTTCCAGCATTTTCATTATTCCGACATTAAATTGCCGAACCTTAGCGAACATAAAAGAAAATTGGCTGTATTTACTTAATTTGACTAAAATTTAATATTTTTTTTCTAATGTAAATATATAAAACAGATTTTTTTTTATTTCAAAAGCTAAGTATGTTAAACAGTTTTTTGATTGCTTTTAAAAGATAGGTATGTTTTTCAGCAATAAGTGTGTTAAAAAGTATAGTATGCTGGGATGAAAAATGGGTATGCTGAAAAGCTTGGCTAGTATGTTAAAAAGCTTTGATAGTATGCTGGTCAAGTAGACCCTTTGTTGTTTTGCAGGTTTTTTCAAAACATTCATTCACCTCCGGTCAAAGTCCTGACCAAAAAAATGTAAATGGGAAAAAAAAAAATTTTTTTTAATTTTTATTAAATTTGAAAAATCAGTTTTTTTTTTTAAATTAAAGAAAAAAATTAAATTATTGGAAATTATTTAGGCTCGGAACTGGACCTACAGAAATCTTTACTCAAAAATGCTTCAATTGTTTCGCTGCAGTTGGCTGACAGACATGCAGCGTTCGAGCATTTCTTGTGTATTTGGTGCAATGCTGGAAAAGTCGAATTTTATGGGAGTCAGTGAAATGCCATTGCCAAAAAGCTACGACTCTCCAGAAGCAGAACAACCAGATGAGAAGAACAGAACAGATTCAGAGATTCCTAATTATTTTAGTAATGACAATGTTTTCAACCATCCTGAAGATACCTACCATTCTAAAACATCACTTGATACCAGACATGATACCCGGATTGTCAACGAGTCTTTTCAGGATAGTGTTATGCTCTTGGAAGAAGGCTTTGGTTCAAAAATGCAGGCTGAAATGCTTGTACTGGTTGACGTGCTGCACAAACCTGCCGCCATATTTTCGGCAAATTCGGTGTTCAGAATCAAAGCCCAAGACAAACGCTTCATCGGAAAGTAAGTAAAACAATTGCTTAAGCTGATTAAAGTTTCAAAACTAATCATTTAGATTGATAAATCATGCAAAATATTTAAGAGATAAGCAAGAAAATCAATTGTGTATTAAACTACTTCAAATTCTAAGAGAAATGATACCTAACGAGAACGAGGTTAAATCTAAAATAGTTTTGCTTGAGGTTTTTGATCCTTTTTTTTTAAAAAAATATGAATGTTGTAGCCTTAATGTTGTCTCCTTAATTGCATGGTTTCTTTCTTTTGATGTTATCTAATCTTTTTTGTTGTAAATAGCTTGATAGCCCATTCAAAATGCTTACTTCACGCAAAAATAAAATCAGATTATATGCAAGTGAATCTGATTCAGATATTTCGCCAAATGGTTTTCCATAACTATTACCCTATGCATGATAAGCTGGTTTTTATGCAGGCTTGATGTGATAAAAAAGAATGAAAATTTTATTTTTTAAGGCTGAAGAATTGCGCAAAACTTTGCTCACAAAGTACCTGGAAGATGACAGCGATTCGGCTGATTTTAAAAGAAGCGGATCGACGTCAAGTCTAGGCTCAAGTGTTAAGTCAAAAAGCAGTGAGATCAGTTCTTTTAATGTGAAAAATTTGGAAGAGGAGGACGAGCGTGACCTGAAACGCTATGAAATTCAATGTGAGCTAAATAGTCAAGGGGCCAGCGATTTGGTCATTGACTTGTTCATGAGTGATATCAGTAACAAAGTTTTCAAAGAAAGTGTTCTTCTTGGAATAGCATTGCTAGAAGGTGGTAATACCCAAGTGCAAGTTAGTTGACTTTATTTTTTGAATGGCTCTGTTGACACAGTATGTTCCAATAAAAAAATCATATTGACACAATAAATAAAAAATATTGAATTTTTTCTCAAAAATATATTTTTAATACAAATTAAATACAAAAAATATCATTTTTGACTTAATTTAAGTCTAATCTAACTAATAAAATATGGCAGCTCTTATTCATTTAGATTTTTTTTTCAATTTTTGTCTCATTAATTCAAAAAATTAGAGATTCTAATTCTGTTAAATCAAATGAAATCAAATAATTTGCTTAAAAATTGATTTTTCTAAAGACTAATTATCAAATATACTTTATATTTATTTATAATTTATTTTTAAAATTTTTTAATTAAAAAATAAGATTTTTTTAAGTTTGGAAAAATGTAAAAATTGACTGTTTTTCAAAAATTTTGAAAAAATTTTTTTTTGAATTAAAAAAATAAGCTTAATATTGCGTACCGTTTAAGACAAAAAATTTTTTCAAAATTTTTGAAAAATAATCAACTTTTGGCAGAACGTAGAAAATTTTAATTTTATAAATTTTCATATTTTTAGATTTTTTGTGCAATATTTCATAAAATTCTTATTTTTAATTTTGGTAACTAAATAATTTGGAAAAGTTTTTTTATTATCTGAAATATTGAACAAAAAATCTAAAAATATGAAAATTTATAAATTTAAAATTTTCTACGTTCTGCCAAAAGTTGATTCTTTTTAAATTTTTTACATTTTTCTTACCATAAACCTAATTTTTTTTGGCCGTAAGCATTTTAGAATAATTTTACTAAAAGTGACGTTTTTTAATGTAAAACAACGTAATTTTACCTAAAACTAAATCTTCTTACCAACTAATATTCACTCAAGATTACGTAAGCTTACATAAGCTTACTAAAAATAATGTACAAATTACTTAATTTAGCAGATTCTGGACCTTTTATAAAAGCACTGTAATAGTTTATTTCTTTGCCTTTTAATTTACACAATCCGAAATTGAAATCTAAAAGAAAAAAAAAAATTCGCCATTTATAACATATACCAAAGTTTGATAAGCTTTCGATAGTGAACGGGTTTTTTAGCAATAGGCGCCGGATAAAATCAAATCTTTTTAAAAGACTTTCAGGTTTAAAATTTTTAATGTTTGATTGATTTATTTTTATTCAAAAAAGAAATAAGGAATAGTTTTTATCATATATGATATTGATTGTGTCAATAAAATTGGAATATTGACACATAACGTGTCAATAGACGTTTCATTCTTTTATTTAAATTAGATTATTTTTACAAAAAATGGAAGAATAACTTATCTCAAAAAATGTATGAGTTTTATTTATGGTGTTTATTTAATTAATTCTTAAATTGTTCAGGTGCTTGTTTTTATCTCAAAAAAATTATTTATTACTTGATGTAAATCGGAAAATTTTCAAGAAAAATAAACACTCAAAGGCCGGAGTGCTTGATTTGAATTTTCTCAATAAATTCAATCATTATTTAAGAATTTATTTTTATTTCGAATCTAAAATCATAAAAATTCTACTTAATTAATCATTTTTTTTTAAATATCTTTATTTTCAAGTAAAAAAAAAATTAAATTTAATAAGAAAGTTAGAACAACTGCTTAAGCTATACGTTAGATAAATGAGACCATTCTTTTAGCATTTTCATGATACTCGACTTGTCAGTGATTAATTTTATATTGAATTGTACAAAATGTCCAAAAATTTTGGAAAGGAATTATAGAAATTATATTAAAAAAAGGACTAAGAATTTTTAGAAAAATTTAAACCTTTTTAGATAATTTCAATTTTTTTCGGTAAAATGGACCCTGTTCTATTTGAAAAATTACAGAAGAGATCAGAACAAATAAAAAAACATTTTAAATAAAAGATTTGACGTGACTTGAAAATAATAAAATTAAAAGCATGAATCGAGAATTGACTTTGGCTTTTGATCAACTTTGAAAAATTATCAAATATAATATATAATACAAGATTTCCTATTGCATTCTTTAAGTTTTTTAAAATGAGTTTATTTTTTTTAATTGCATATTTTATCAAAGGCGTTTTTAAACTCCTTAATTCCTAAAAATAGTAAAAAAATTACGCTTTTGAGTGTTAGGAATTTCGGACAATATTTTAGAAAAAATACTTATTGAAGATATTTTAAGAATTTAGAAGATTTTTTTGCTCTAAATTTTTTTAATATAAAAATAATCCTCTAAAAAATAAATTAGAAATTAAATTAAAGTTTTTCTTACTAATAGTTTTTACCGTTAATTAGGAGTTTATTTAGTCGATACCAAAAATAAAACTGTATTTAAAAAATCAACTTCAATTATTTAATTTTGACTAAATTATATGAATTAATTTTTTTAATTTTTTTTTCCAAGAAAACCATCTATAATCGCTTGATAACCGAAAAAAATTCAGAAAAATTTTGCAGGTCTTTTCATGACCGAATCGATATCGCCCAGAAGGAAATAAAAAATTTGAACAGTTTCATGTCAACTGAAATTTCGGATGGTAAGTGAAATTTTTTTCCTTTTGGCAATGTGAAATTTTAGTACCAAAATTACAGTACAAAAAGTAAAAACGCTATAATTTATTTTCTAATTGTGCAAAAATGGCTCTTTAAAAAGTACAATATTGTACAAATTTTGTGCAACCGAATTCCAGGCTCTGCAAAGAAACGACAGAAACGTCAATCAAAGAAATCTTAGTATGTTAGAACTAAGAATTTAATTAATTTTTTTTTGTTTCTGTTTATTTACTTTTTAAATATTTTTTAATATAACTATTTACTTTCATGCACTGATGGAATTTAAAATCTTAAACAAGAATCATCAGAGACGATGATATCTAAAGAGCGGGGGATATGTAATACACCCTACGTATCACTTGATCATCAGCTTCTCAACTGATGCGCAATGATAAGAAAGAATTAATACAATTGTCACGTATCTCAGAAGATAGACGCTTCTAGATGCTGATATAAACATTTATATAATAGCTCACATCTTGTCTTAATTATAAGCCCGTGTTCTTGACACGAACTCATGGGTATAAATAATGATTCCATTCTCAGTGCTTGTGGAGATATTTTAGTGATCACACTAACTATATATATTGTTAGAGCTCAACAATTATTTAATAAACTATTCCAAAGTATACTTGTTTTATCATTCATTAACCCGCCTTACAAACTCTGCAATTTATTGCATTTTTTAATCAAATATTTTTTAATGGTGTACATTTTACAGAAAATTGCAGAGTTTTTGCAGAGCTTGGAATTCGGTTGCACAAAATTTGTACAATATTGTACTTTTTAAAGAGCCATTTTTGCACAATTAGAAAATAAATTATAGCGTTTTTACTTTTTGTAATGTAATTTTGGTACTAAAATTTCACATTGCCTTCCTTTTTAAAGATAATGATAAAAAGGCAGATTAACTTTAGATTGATGATATTTAGCTTAAAGTTATAAAAATCATACAGAAAAATTAATAAATTATTTAAAATTTATACAAAAATTTATTGATGCTTAGTATTGAAAAAATATATAATATTAATTTTTATTTTTTCTCTTACCCTTTTTTTTGCCGTCATCAAATTTTAGAACAAAAGATAATTCAAAATTTAAAAAAAATTGGCAAATTGAAATTTGAGATCAAGATCAAAAGAACAAAATATAAAAATGTAATATTTTTTTTAATAAAAGAGAAAAAATATTTTTTTTCCTAACAATTTCTTGACATGTTATGTCATGTTTGTTTTTATATATAAATTTTAAAATATCCCTTTTTATTGAACTAAAATAAGTTTAAATTTTTTAACTGATTTGAATATTTAAAGACAAATTTGAATATTTAAATTTTAAAGAATTTAATCTTTTAAAATTGTTAATTTGTTTAAGTTAAAAAAATAAAATTATTTTAGTTTGAATGAATGAATATATAGGTTATGAATTTGAATTTCTGAATTTATTTGGATTGTTTTTGTTAAATAAATTAGAGGACAATCATTTTAATGTTTATTTGTTAATTAACCATTATTAGACATAACATGTCTAGTTATGTTTAGTATTTATTTTTTCAAAATTATCAAAATTATTAGATTAATTAAATTTCAAAATTTTAAATGATCGTTTTGTTCTTAAAATTTGATCTAAAACTTTAATTTTCCAAAAAATTCACCTTATAACTTTATAGTCATACCTTGACTCTTACTTATGACTTTTATGCAACCATTGTGCAAAATTTAAATTTCTTTAAAATATCATTGAATTTTTGTTTATAAAATTAGATGAAAGAATACAAAAACTATTCTTAAACTTATTTCCTTTCAAAAAAATTTTAAAAATTGTGCTAAAAAAATATTCAATTTTTATGTTTAGAATATTTTTGATTATGTGTCGTAAAGAGATAAATTTTTTATCTAAAAAGTTACCTCAATTATTGAATATTAAAAATAAAAATTTTAATTAAAAATAATTAAAAATTTAAAAATAATAATTAATTTAACAAAAAAAAACATTTTATTAGAAAAAACTTTAGCTTAAATTTTTGAAGTGACCAAAATAAAAGTTGCCAGTCATCACTATGCCGGTCAGGGAACCGGCCAGGACGATGCGCTGCTCGACGACAACAGTTCATTGGTGACCCATCGTCATCGCGGCAACCGCTCGGACAGTGTGGGAACAAACGCGACCATGGGATTTTCCAACTCAAACCACTTGGGTGCTAGTCAAGCCAACCTTACCGAGGACATAGCCATCATGGAAATAATCCTCAGATTTCTCCAGCTTCTTTGCGAAAACCACAATGCCGACTTGCAAAATTTTCTCCGCATACAACAAGGCAACAAAACAAGCTACAACTTGGTGTGCGAGACCCTACAATTCCTGGACTGCATATGTGGCTCGACCACAGGCGGCCTGGGCCTGCTCGGCCTGTGGATCAACGAAAACAATGTACATTTGATAAACCAAGCACTGGAGACACTCACCGAGTATTGCCAGGGCCCATGCCACGCCAACCAATATGCCATCATCAACCACGAGTCCAATGGAATCGACATTGTCATAGCATTGATTCTAAATGACATTCAGCCCTTGTCAAAAAATAATGTCGAAATGTTTTTAGCCCTAAAAGATAACGCTTCTAAGCTGTTGCTGGCCGTCATGGAAAGTAGTGATGATACTGCGAATGCCGAGCGCATTCTGTACAATATAACCCCAAAAGCTTTAATAGATGTGATACGTGAAGCATTTGAGCAGGGCAAAGAGATGGACCAGCAGGCTGAAATAGCCAAGATTCAGCGCCAAGAGAATACAGCTTGTAAAAAAATGGAAATGCTGGAAACAAATGAGAACATGAGCGAAACAGATGAGCTGTTGATGCGTCGCTCTGTGTCCACATCGTCAGAAAGCGACAGAGATGAAGACCAAAGCCAGAATAGCGATGAGAGCGAAGGAGCTGCGCCCAGAGAAGTGGGACATAACCTGTACATTTTGGCGCACAAATTGGCCAAGTTTAACAAAGAGCTGAGTGTTTTGCTCAAGTCAAAGGACAATCAAGAGAACGAGGCTCTTGCGTACTATGCGGCGCACACCGCTCAAATAGAAATAATCCGCGAAGACCGAGCCATGGAGCAAATAGTGTTTCCAGTGCCAACTATATGCGAATACTTGACTGCCGAGACCAAGCAAAAAATATTTTTGACCACCGAAAAAGATGAACAAAATAGCAAAATAACAGGATTTTTTGAACAGGTCGACATGCTGTGGAACGAAATGAAATGGCAGAAGAAACTCAGACAGCAAAGATGGTTGTATTGGTTCAGCTCGCACATGAGCCTTTGGAGTGATATATCGTTCAATTTTGCAGTGTTGATTAATTTACTAGTGGCCATTTTTTATCCATTCGATAGAGGCATCAAAGATCTTGATCCCAAAATAAGTGCATTGATTTGGACTTGTTTGCTTGTGTCGCTGGCGTTCATTATTTCATATCCAAACAAAACCGGTATTCGGACGTTCATAGCGTCGGCCATTCTGCGACTTATTTATTCACTCGGCCTTGAGCCTACTCTGTGGCTAATTGGCTCCATAAATGTCATCAACAAGGGAATTTTTTTGGTCAGCTACATGGGAAATCGGGGCATATTTTCCCATTCTTTTAAGAATATATTCAGTGATTTTGAATTTTTATATCACATTTTGTATTTGGTCTTGTGCCTTTTCGGCCTTTGTGTACATGAATTTTTCTACGGCCTTTTGGTAAGTACACTTTGATTCTATTTAAATTTTTGACCCGTTTAGGTAGAAAAAAAAAATTTTAATTCAGAAAAAAATATTAAAATAATTTTTTATTTTTTAAAAGTATGAATAAAACATGTTATTTTTTTTAATTACCAAAAATCATCATTTATTTATTTGTTTATCTGTACCGAGCTAATGCTCCTTCAGAATAAAATTAAAAAAAGCAAATAAAAAAAATAAAAAAAATAAATAAAATAAAATAAAGTTAAATAAGGTAAATAAAAAATAAAATAAAAACGATATGTTGAAATAACTAGAGATAAGACATGTTTAAATATTTGATAGTTCAGAAAAATAAGAAGAAATTACTAAGTAGCAATTACACAATGGAGTTGGATATTCAACATATCTTGATTCGAAACCTTCTCTATGTTCTTCCACCAGTCTGACGATTAGTGGAACAGAACGACTCAATCCTGCCCTGATATATCTCTCACTCAACTCAAAAAGTCGATTTGAAATTGCTAGTAGATTTAGTTTATTGAAGGTGTATAATATTGGAGGGGGTATCATATTTTAGCTTCAAAATAGACAGAACTGCTGAATTTTGAATAACTTGTATTTTTTTGATACTAGTTTCTGAGAATCAATTTAAACAAGGAAAAGAATAATCCAAAATTGATCCTATTAAGGATTTGTAAAGGTTACCTAATGTTTTTTACCTAAGGTTTTAGAGCCCATTTTCTATTTGAGAGATATTTTATCAAGTTGAGCCTTGAATTACAGCGCTCTTTTAATTCATCTACCATTGAACTAAATCTAAGTTTTGAATCTAATGTGATTCAAAACTTACATTTTGAATCTAATGTAAGAATTTGACTTTTTCCTCTTTATTTAAATTGCTATCATTAATTTTAAGGCTAAGATTGATTTTAACATTAGTTTACTTATTTATTTTATATACCGCAAATGTCAAATAAAATACACCAAAATTTTATTTTTTTATCCCAATTTTATTAGGACACCAATTAATAAGAAAAAAAATTTAATGTCACTTTTAGAACAAAGTGTAATAAAATTAACTT
Organism: Brachionus plicatilis; assembly: GCA_010279815.1. Lineage (NCBI taxonomy): Eukaryota > Metazoa > Rotifera > Eurotatoria > Ploima > Brachionidae > Brachionus > Brachionus plicatilis. Next base: position 807,163 of record QEOQ01000486.1, read on the forward strand.
TTTTTCTAAAAGTTTAAAATTAATGCTGTGAATGCAGAATGGTTCAACATTCAAAGTTGAATCAACTGTAAAAGTCTGCTAATAATGTGCAAAATCTCTGCAAAATGCCCTTCGCTCGATTATATTGAAAATTAATTCCTACTAAACTCTGCAAATTTAGCAGACTTTGATATTTGATGCAACTTTGAATGTTGCACTAAGTTGCATACACAGAATTAAGTTTAAACATTTAGAAAAAAGGTTATTCAATTTTTTTTTCTGTTCTTTTTATCATTTTGTACTGAATTTCACAAAACTTAATAATTCCATTTTTGGTGCTGTGAATTTTTTGGCGAATCCATTTTTTTTTCAATAATCTGACGGCCACATCGTAATTGTTAAATAAAATTTCCAGTCATTTGTACATTCTTTTTTGTCTTTTTGGTCGATTCATTTATTTAACTTGATTTTTTGAAAAGAAAACGTAAATTCCACCCATTTTTTGGGCTTATAATAAAACACTGACCCCAAATTATTTTACAAAGAAAAAAAAAATTTAAAAGTTTAAACATGTCATTTAGTTTGGATTTTTGTACTTTTTGAAAATTGAATTTTTTAATATTTTTCCCCATTATTTTTGTAGAGAATTTTAAAAGCTTTCCAATGCGTCTTATTTTGCCTCTTTTATGTCATCTATGTAACATCTCCTTTCGCAAAAGATTTTTTCTTCCTGGACAAAAACTAGAAAAATTTTTGGAAAGATCTACAAGAATAATGAGGTTTAGTTGAGGTAAGGTTTTAAAAAAATAAAAATCTTAAAAAAAACTAATTTATTTTTCGAAAGTACAAAAAATTCCAAACTAAATGACATGTTAAAACTTTTTTAAAATATTTTTTCTTATTAAATTAATTGGGAGTCAGTGTTTTATAAGAAGCCAAAAAAATGTTATAATTTTGAACCAATTTTTGATTGAAAATATTCTGATGACCCTTTTTAAATTTGAAAAAACATTTAAGAATCAATGTTTATTTGAGTAATTAATTTTTTTTAATGTTCGATAAGGTTTTAAAGAAAAAGAGAAATATTCCTAGATTGCTAAATTAATTTGAACAGCTTCAAATTCAGAACAAACATTGATATTAGGTTTTTTAATAAGTTTTTTCGTTTTTTTCTAGACTTTATTTATTTATAAAAACTAAAATAAAATATAATTAGTCACTAAAATAATTTCCTTCGCTAGAAATACACATCTCCCATCTTTCTGGCAGCATTTTGATCCCTCGCTCGTAGAAGCTGGCTGGTTTTGAGGTGAAATATTGACTGATGTCTTTTTTGATTTCCTCCAAGTCTGAGTAACTTTTATCACTGAGGAAGTGCTGCATGGATCGGAACAAATGGTAATCTGAAGGAACTAAGTCTGGTGAATAAGCTGGGTGAGATAACACTTCCCAGCCTAGATTCTCTATCGTGTTCCGAGTCGTTTTTGCAACATGTGGCCTAGCGTCGTCATGTAAAAGAATCTCTTTTCGCTCTCCTTTAGCTCTGTTAGGCCGTTTTGTTTCCAAAGCGTGACTCAAGCGTATCAATTGTTGTGAATAAAGGTATGCGGTTATCGTTTGCTTGGGTTGCAGTAGCTCATAATAGATTATACCCTTCTGATCCCACCAAACACAAAGCATGACCTTTTTTCCAAGAATTTCGCGTTTCGAAGTAGGTAATGGCTCTTGATCATGGTCGACCCATTGTTTTTTGTTGACCTGGTTATCGAAGTAGATCCACTTTTCATCTCAAGTTACGATTTTCCACGAAAAACTCTTTTTTTTCTGCCAAGACAAGAGAGAAACGCAAATGCTCAATCGTTGCGCAATATTGATTTCTGAGAGTTTGTGCGGGACCCATTTACCGGCCTTTTGGATCTTTCCTAATGCTTTTAATCTATTCCAAACGGTTCCATTTGTTACAAACATCTCTTTAGCGAGCAGTCTAGTCGACCGCCTCGGGTCTTCCTCAAGCAGCTCTTGCAAATACGCGTCATCAGCTTCGACGGTTCTCCCAACGCGTTCTTTGTCATTGAGGTCGAAATCTACAGCTTTGAATCGAGCAAACCAATTTTGACAAGTGCGAACAGTCAGAGCGTCGTCGCCATATACCAAACAAATCGATTTGGTAGCCTCTGTCGCATTTTTTCCTTCGTTAAACTTGAATAACATGCAATGGCGGATATGCATTTTTTTGTCATACATTTTTATTTTGTTAATTATTTAGAAATTTAAAAAGCAAACATATAATCTTATACATCATTTGAAAGAACAAGAGTTGCTCTTTCAAATGATGTACAATATTGTATAAAAAAGTTTAATCTTTGATGAGATTTTTTCTTATAAAAATCCACGAAAAAACTTATTAAACCACCTAATATTATTATCTTATGTCTTTATTTAATGAAATATTACCACCTTGTTCATTTGAACCTATTTCAGAGAATCATTATTTTGTCATAAGAACTAAACTTAATTGATTAAAAAAATTAAAGCAAAAATGCAAGAAAAAAAAAACAGAAAGTTAATTTTTATGAAAAAAATGGGTAATCGATGGTTGTTTGTTAAAGCCTCTTTCAATATAAAATTTTCAGTACTAAATAATAAATTAATTTCACTGGAATTATCATCTTTTTTAGTTAAAAAAAAATCGTTTCAGTTCATTTGTTCTGTCTATTGCTTCTTTTGAGCTTATCATTTGTTTATTTGCATCTTGTTGCTATTCGATTTCTGTATCACGGTCTTGTTCTACTGGAATGTTTGCTGCTTTTGAATCCACGATTTCTGGGTATTGTGAAATTTAAATTCAAATTGAACAATAATCTTCCTTTTTCGATGAATTAAAATTAAAGTTAATAAAGTATATTTTAAAAATACTGCAATAAAGTTCAACATACTTTGTCGCACCTTTTTTACTTAAAATAAAATCATTATTTTCCTTTTTTTTGTAAATCAAACCAATTTGATATTATTGTTATTTTAATTTTTGTCTTATTAAAGCATGAGAAAAATTATTTTGTGCAACAAAGTATGTTGAACTTTATTGCAGTATTTTTTAAGTATACTTTATTAATTTGATATTGGGGAATTTATTTTACTCTTTAGCAGACTTGCTTTTCATTCATTTTTATCAATTAGAATTCTTAGATAAACAATAACAAGGTTTTAACTAACGTTTGTCTTTTTTATTTAATAATAAATAATAAATAATAATTTTCTTGATTCACCACTAAATTAAATTGATACTTTTCTAAATTTGATCAAAAATTATTCTGTTCGAAGATTCTTGTTAGTTAAGGTTTTTTAATAAACTAATTACTAAAATTAAATTATTAAATCCTAATATTAATATTTTTTTAAGCTGTTGGATGTTGTATACAGAGAAGAGACATTATTAAATGTAATTCGATGTGTAACAAAAAATGCCAAATCGGTTCTCTTAACAGCAGTGTTCGCAGTTATTCTTATTTATTTATTTTCAATCTGCGGATTTTTGTTCCTAAGAGATGATTTTATAATGGAAGTTGATCCCAACACAGACAGTAATTACTAATTTGCAAATTAAAAATAAATCATCTATCAAATACTTAACTTAAGAGCTTACATCTTCCCAAACTGAATACCAAAATCGCATCCGCGCTATCCGATCATCCGAACAGAATGAATACTGTTCGGCTGAAAATTGTACATCAAGTGATACAGAGTGTAATATTTTATTTTAATTTAAAAAAAAAATTATTTTGAAATATTTAGATGAGTCTTTAGAGGTTGAAGGAGATGGCCTAGAGAGATCATGTGACACACTAATAATGTGTATCATTACAACACTGAATAATGGCTTGCGTAATGGTGGAGGTATTGGTGACGTTTTAAGAAAGCCCAGTAGCTCAGTTAGTATCTTTGAAATTCAAAATTTACTTAAACTTTTATGATTTTTTTTCAAAAAGGAACCCCTATTTATGTTCAGAGTAGTCTACGACTTGCTTTTCTTCTTTATTGTTATAATTATCACATTGAATCTTATTTTTGGTGTTATAATTGATACCTTTGGTGATCTGAGACAAGAAAAGCAAGAAAAAGATTATACACTGAGGAATACATGTTTTATCTGCAGTAAGAAAAGTTTTTAAAAAATCAGAATTCAAAATTTTAAGAAAATTTTATTTACAAGGTTTGGACAGGTCTAAATTTGACAACAAAACAGTGTCATTTGACGAACACATCAAACTGGAGCACAATATGTGGCATTACTTATATTTTTTGATTTTGATCAAAGTCAAAGACAAGACAGAATTTACTGGTCCTGAGAGCTTTGTCTATTCGTGTATTCAGGTATGTTTGACATTTTCTCCTACTTTAGCACAAATGTTTTTACATGAATTGTAGAACAAGAATTTAGAATGGTTTCCACGAATGAGAGCGATGTCACTGGACTCATCTAACAAAGATGAAGAAGAAAATGAGCTGAATCAAATAAAGTCAAGATTGGACCAAACAAGCAACTTGGTGATAAATTTACTTAAGCAATTAGACGAGCTGAAAGAAAACTTTGCCGACAAACGAAAAAATGAAGAACGACCTAGTCTTTTGAAAATTTGAATATAGTTTTAGTTTTTTTTTAAATAATTTTTTTTCTATTTCGAACGAGATCTTAATAAATTTTTTTTTGAATTATTTTTTTTTATATTTTAATACTCATAAATTGGAATTGATTTGTAAATTCCATCTAATAAAAATAATAAAAAGTGATTTTTTAAAAAAGTTTACTTAAAATTTCCGGCTACAGGTAAACCCGTTTAACCCTTATCCGTCGAAAACTGGGTCAAAAATGACCCAGCACTACGTTGTTGACGAAAATGGGTCATTTTTGACACAAGCAAATTTTTTTTTATTTTTATCGTTTTTTTAATTGAAAAATCTTATTTGAACTAAACATACAATAGTTTTTACTTTTAAAAATCAAACAATTAGTTTTCATTTAATAAATTGCTTATCCCTTCTTTAGAATCTTAAAAAAAACCGCTTTACTTTTAATCCTTAATGTCTCAAAATAAAAAATTTGCTATATAAATCAATTAAAAATTATTGATTCAATCAATTTTAAAAAAATGAGTTTTTATGAATTTAATTTTATTAATTAATCATCTGAACTGAACAACGAATTAAAAAAAAATAAATTTTTTTACTCTGGGTCAAAAATGACCCATTATCGTCTTCAACGTTATTTTTTCTATTTCCGACGGATAAGGGTTAACTCAAACTCGTTTAAGTCGAATATCGCTTAACTCGAAAGAATTGAATTATTTAATTAGTTAATTGTTTATTGATTTTGTTATTTTTTTACTAAATTAGTGAAGATTTTTACTGGATTTGTGGATAGATATTATTTATGTTCGGCATACAATTATCGTTCACCAATAATATTTTTTTTATTCACCAAAAAAATAAAGAATATCACCAAAAAAAATATAATCTAAGGCGAAACTCGATTACCAAAATTTAACACCTAATTCGTGTATTTTGCCGCAAATTTATTATTAATTTACACCAAAAAATCACAATTACCTCTGCAAATCAAACCACCAATACAAAATAGGCTTCTAAACCAAATTAATTTATACTTCACCAGTTCAATTTTTTATTCCCCAAAAATATTATAAATAGTATTTTTCATAATGTTATTTTACCGCAAATCCTTTAAAAATCAATTGAAACTCAATCGATACGATGGCAACAGCATTAATTCAAGATAACACAGTATCGTCATCAAGTGAAAACGTACTTGTTTATCAAGATACTAGAGATGATGTAGATTTGGATATTGAATCTGAAACATTGCAAAGAAAAAGGAAAAGAAGCAAAGGTTAAGTATACAACGCGCACAACAATTATCAATTATTTGATATAGCTTTGGGAGATCTCAATAAAATAGGCAATTGGAGAAAACAACGCAAGCATTATACCTGGTATAATGCTGGTATAATGGATGTGATGTATTAGGTTTTAAGTTTTTAAAAAAAAAAAGAAAAAAATTGAAAAAACTTAACGCTGTCAGTTTGTAAAACTACAGTATTTAAGATTGAAATATAGAAAAGAATAATGGATCCTTGAAATTGCTAGTGAATTATTTTCTTCAGTTTATGTTTAGCATGTTTTGGCTTATTGTTTTTGCTTGGTATAAAAGAGGGTTTTATAACTTTATTTTGGCGGGTTTTTGTTTTTTTTGAATAAAGAAATTGAAAAAAGAGAATTTGACTTTTTCTTTAGTGAAGAATATTATAATGGATAGTTCATGTAGATGGTACATCAAGAATAACATTTGCAAGCGCTTGATTGGTATATCAAAAATTTTAAATATTCCTGGATGTGAAATACCATTATCAGCGAAAAATATTCATATCGGCGAAAAAAGAAAATCTGGAAGACCTGCAAAGACAAAACAAGCCTTGATAGTTCGGTAATTATTTTTGGCTTGATTGTATTATTATTGGTGATAAAAACTATTATTTTGGTTGAAATAAATATTTTTTTGGTTTAAAATAATTAATTAATTTGGTGAAAAAAAAATATTTTTTTGGTGAAATAGAAATTTAGTGTCTTAATGTTCTTGTAAATAATATTAAAATATTGATTTTCAAAATTTGTTAAAAATTAATGGAATATAGTAATGAAAATCCATTTTTGTTTTCTTGTTGAATTTATAACATTTTTCACCTTTTTTACAAAAATTTACCGAAATTTACATCAATTTTCGTCAAAAAATTCAATCGAATTTTTTTTTTTTTACTTTTTCAAAAATTCGAAAAAAAAATTTTTCATGTAAATTGGCTTTCGAGAAATTTTGGGTTTTTTTTTCACTGAATTTTACAATAATTATGGTTAATTTACGATAATTATCGTTATTTTACGAAAAATACCCTTTTTTAGATTATCATAATTTACGCTAAATATGGTAAAATATCGTGAATTTACCGTAATTTACCTAAAATATGGTGAATTCAAGGTATCGTGGCAGCACTGAAAAGATGAAAACATGAAAATACTTAAAAATGCTTTGTGTTAGCCGTTCAACAAGAATAATTTTCTCCGTCTCAGGATCAAAACATTACAGTCAAATTAGAGTGGGGTGACATTTTTCATCCATAAAAATGTTATGATTCATAAATCAAAATTCTATGAAGTTGTCGTTTTTAACATAAAAGTTTACTCTTTTTTTATTGTAATACACATATAAATAAATATTTTTTAAAATAATTTATTAGATTAGAAAAAATAAAATGCTTTTTACAACATAAAAATTAACGGCATTGAAAAAAAAGACTTTCTATAAAACTAAAAGAGCACCTAGCAATGAAAATAAAAAACATAAAAACAAAAAAAAAACAAAAAAATACACTTATTTTGAACAAGACAAAAATTGGAATGTCACAAGTCAGATTGTACTATTTGTTCTTTTCTCTTAAAATTAGGCGTAGTTAGACTCTTGGACATAGATTTGACTGTGCTCGATTCAGCGTTCAAATAGTCCAGCTTCACTTTTGGAAGTTGATCAGTCAAATTATCAATAACGCCAATATCATTCACTGATTTTTTAATAATGGACCTAACGGGTCCGGCACCAGTCAACGCGCCGGCAAACATTCGGGCATCGCCGGCGCGCAAAGACGGTCTCGATTCACTCAAATCTGTCAAACAATGGCTTGACTCAAAATTTTTCTCATCCTCACTGCTTAGCTCGTCCAAAAAAGTCACACTTTTGGAGCGGATATTTTTGGACGAGCGTCTAAACTTGGACGACTCGATTACTTGCTGTCTCTTTTCAATTTGCTTTCTTTCTTTTATTTCCTCATCAAGCTCAGCTCTCAGCTGCCACATAAGATCCGACTTAATGTCTTGTTTTTTGTCAATCATTTCATTCTTTATGCGTCCACTGTTGCGTGCCTGATTGAATAGTGAGCGCTTCAGGTCAAAATTCTCTTCGCCCTCTGAGTCCAAGTTCAGGCTGCGGTTCGATCTTGAGTCCATGTCCGATTGACAGTCAAAATTGTCTGCTTTGGCCTTTTTTTTAGCCTTGAGCCGCCTCAAACTCAAACGTTTGTTGTCACTTTTGACCATGTCACTGCTGCCATTGTTTGACGGGGCAAAAAAATTCAGCAAAGAACTCAGCGACTTTCTGTGCGTTTGATCAGTCAGCTTTTTCTTCTCCTCGTCAAGCTTTTTGCTTCGTTTTTCTCTTTTCAACTTTTGCTTTTCTTCTACTTGACTCTGAATTTTGTTCATCAAATTAACTGTCTTTTGATTAGTGGCCTTTGATTCTGTTTTGGCCGGGACTCGCATCGGCACACTGCAACTCCGACTACTTTTTACACTAAGCCTGTCAAATGCCGACCTTAAAATTAACTAATATAATTTAGACTGTAAAAATAATTTTTTTTAAATTTTCTTAAATTTTTATGTAAAAATAAATAAGCTGATACTTTTGAGTAATTTTTATGAAATGAAATGATTTTATGAAATCAACAATTAAATTAAACTAATAATTCAGAGCAAAATAAATTAAATTTCTTATTTGAAAATTTATTTAAAAAAGAAATTTCTTTTCAATTTCATGTTAAATTTCAGAACAAATATGTCCATTCATTAGACACCCACTTATTTTACACAAAGCAAAAATATTTTTAAAAGTTTTAACATATTATTTTGTTTGTAATTTTCTGTACTTTTTGAACAAAAAATAGATACATATTTGAAAAGCTCGAGAAATTCTCTACAAGAATTATTAGGTGGTTATTAGGAGGTCAGTAGGGGGTTCAGGTTTTTATGAAAGTAAATTTTTGCTTTTTCACAAAAAATTATATTGAGATTTGGAAAACAAACAACAAATTCAAAAAGGTGAGATAATTCTGAATCAAATGGCATGTCGTATGTGAATTTATTTAAAATCCAAATATCTCAAAAATTTGTCTAAATTTTGGAAAGCTCTTAAAATTCCCTACCAGAATAATGGAGTAGCGGGTTAGATTTTTAAAAATATAAACGATTCAATTTTCGAAATAAATAAAAATCTTGGAAAAATAATAATTTAATTTTCAAAAAGTACGGAAAATTCCAAACTAAATGATATGTTAAAACTTTTAAAAATATTTTTGGTTTGTAAAATAAGTGTTGTGGGTCAGTGGATGAAGTATCAAAAGAAAAAAAATTAATATAAAAGCAAAATAGATAGAATTTTAGAGTGTTTTATTTAACAATTATAATTAAGTATCAAAATTTATATTTAAGAACTAAACTAAGCTATCAACCTTTACCGGATCAGTGTTTTAGTATAACCCTTTGGGATTTACTAATTTTTCGGAAAATTTCGTAAATTTTTATTTAAATTACTCGACTAAGCGATAACTAATTTAATTATGTAATATTGAATAACGAGATAAAACAATTGGTGCAAGTTAATCCAAAATACTGCTCTTGTAGTGAGTATAGTGAGAATTGGGTTTGTAGGCATTATATTACATTAACTCACTTATTTGAAAGACTTCAATCAATCGGAATCGAAGCATTGGCAAGCACTTCTGAGCATAAACATGGAAAATAATAGTAATAAAAAATTCATTAATCTAAAAAATGATAACCATTCTACCAGCGATCCAGTCGAAATTGCAGAATTTTTTGTATTTAATTTAGAAAAAGATTTTAAACATGTTAAAAACAACCAACTCAAGAGCAGCAGCAGGTTTAGATCTAATATCCAACAAGGTATGTAAAAATCTCCCTTTTCCAAAACTTGTTGAGATATACAAGATATTCAACAGCTCTCTCAATCATGGCCACATACCTCCAATTTGGAAAAAATCCAAAATTATAATTATTCTAAAAAAAATAAACCTCCACATAGTTTAAACTCTTACAGGCCTATCTCCCTCCTCAGTTGATTAGCCAAATGGCTCGAAAAATTGTAAATTAAAAGTTTCAAGATTGGGCAGAAAACTCAAAAATTCTACCGACCTGTCAGTCTGGCTTCAGAAAAACCAAAAGCATCCAAGATCACATATTGAGATTAAACCAATCAATAACAGATGGATTCAATCGCAATCAGCTAACTGGAGCTATCTTCTTCGATCTTGAAAAAGCCTTTGACAAAACATCAGACAATGGTATGATTGCAAAATTTAGAGAACACAATCTTCATACAATATTATCCGATGGATTGAAAACTTTCTCACAAACCGCTCTTTTAGAGTAAGCTATAATGGCCAAACTTCAAAAAATAAGTCTATTAAATGTGGAGTCCCTCAGGGAAGTTGCCTATCCCCTACTATTTTTATTCCGTTTTTTAGCGATATAGCTAAAAGTATTCCTCCTGATGTTAAAATAGCCTTGTTCGCATATAACCTCTGTATTTGGGCATCCAAGGCTAGCAAAAGAGAAATTCAAATAATTCTTCAAACGGCAGTGAAAAGAATCACTGAGTACTGCAAAAAATGGAGATTTAAAATTAACAAAAGGAAAACTTGTTACACAACATTTACTAAAGCTGGTCTTCGAAAATGTATGGAATGAAAATAAAAATTGGGAATTCACATATTCCTCTTGACCCAATTCCAACATTTCTTGGTATCAAATTAGATCCTAAAATCAATTACAAAGAACATTTGAAAATTATCAATTTCAAATAGAATTAAAACAAATTTCAAAAATAAACCTAATCAGGAAAATTAAAAGTTTTAAATGGAGATTGTCTTTTAAAATTAACAGAATTTTATATATGTCACTCATTAGATCATTATTCGACTACTGTTTTATAATACTTCAATCAGGTATTTATAGGATAAAAGCCGAAATGCAAAAAAATGTAAAATCGAGTCTTGAGAATCATCAAGTATTTTCCACTAATGATAAATATCAAAATAATCCACAAAGAGCTAAGAATCGACTTGATCGATGAAAGAACAAACAAGCTTTTTTCAAAATTTATCACCACCAGTCAAAGCCACGAATTAATAACTCACGAGATCCAGAATTTTCTGCTTCATAGCTCCTTCAGGAACAATTTAAAGTACAAAACACCATTTGATTCAATAATAAACACGCCAAGCTCTTAGCGGAAATTGAATTTAACAATGTATATACAATATTTCTACTCTAATCAGAGTTTTTACTCAAGTTGCTTCTTTTTCAAGTCTTTCGACCAAAAATTCAAGTCAAGTCTAAACTTGACTTTATTTTTCTTAGAATTTTTGGGCGATTTATCTTTCCCAGTAACTTTTTCAACGATGTTTTCCATGTATTTTTAAATGGTTTTTAATTTTTTTGTTAACAAAATGATTCAATTAAAAATGTTAACGTTTAAGAGATTTTACAGAAAAAAAAATTCAAATTCAATTTTTAGAAAAACTATAATTTAGTAAAGATGAAATCAAACAAAACATCAACTCAAGTAATTATTTAACTTTTTACTCATAAAAAAATTCAAGTCAAGTCGTGACTTGGACTTGAGGAACAACTCTGACTCTAATTTTACACACATAATTAACACATATATTAATCATAATGCAACCATGTGGACTGAAAAGAAGATTCTGTCATTCGGAACTGCCCTGGAAAAACTTTTCTCAAATTATTTTTTCACAACTATATTTAAAAAACACTTTTCAGTTTTTTAATGGTTGTATTGGAGCAAAAATCTTCGCCATGTTTTAAGATTTGTATACGAGGTTGGGAGGAGTTTCTGTGTTTTATAGTCGAATTATTTAAAATTAATCTATTGCTTAGTAGTTGATTTATTAAAAAAAGTGCGAATTTAATTTGATTAATTTTTTGAAAATTTTTTATTAAAAACTTTTTTACTTAGTAACACTGATGCAATTTTCTTTCTTTTTTTTTAAATTTAACTCGAATTTAATGTAATTCTTTGTAATTTTGCCTATGGGGCTTTAAACTAATAAATAATAATAATAATAATTAAAAAGCGCACAATATTAAGGGTAATAAAAATTAAATTGATGTTATAGCTTTTGAGTAAACTTAAAGAAACGATCTTAGAACAAAATCAATAAATTCTTTCCAGCTCTAAAAAAGTCAATTGCTTACTAAATTTATTCTAGACAATATTCATGAAAAATGCAAAAAACTTATTATTTAAAAAAATAAAAGTGTGAAAAAAGAAGATGAGCGCCTTCCTTGAAATCACTTTTTTCATTTTAATTTTCGTTTAGTTTTTAACTTTTCTTATTATTTATTGTATTTTATATTTTTATTTATTTTTTTCAATTCAATTTTTGTTTTATATTTAATTCAATTTAATTCAGTTTTATATAAAAGTATAAAGAGTCTTTAGCTCGGAACAAATGCACAAATAATAAAATAAATGTCTCTATAAATTTCTTTTTCAAAATATCTCTTTTTAATTTACTTTCAATTTTATTTTAACTTTATTTCGATTATTTATTTAATTTTTTTAATGATATTTAGCTTGGTGCAAAAAAAATGAAGACTTTAATAAAATAAAACTTTTTTAAATGGGTAAATATAAAAAAGTCTTCTTATATATAGAGAGATTTTATATAGAGAGAGACAGGGCCTGGTTGATATTTAAATAAAATAAATAAATAAAAATTCTTCTAAAAAATTTTGTTCTCTTTTATGAACGTGTGCCGTTTGGACACCCGTCAACAAATACCAAAAAATAGGTCCAAACAAATTAAATATAAGCAAAAAAAAATGGTACCTAAAAAAGCCGGGGCTTTGGATCTCCAGTGGCTTGACCGGCTTCGAATCCACATCATGCTCAGTGTATTCATCATCAAACGAGTCAAAGTCATCGGCATCAAACTGTACCAAATTTTGCTCTTGCTTTTGCAGATCGAGCTCAATTTTGTGTTTGTCGAGCGCGTCCTCCACAATTTTGCCAATCGGCTCAATGGGTATAAAATTGTGCGGCTCGTCCTCGTCGAACGAGTCAAAGTCGCTCGGGTCAAACGAGCCCGTGATGCACTTTGGCTTTCGCTGAGCACCAGAGTCAATCTGTTGGTGGAGAGCGCGCGGTGGCTTTGCCGGCGCTTCGCCAAACTCAAAATCCACATCAATCACTTCTTCTTGCTGCAGTTGGATAATACCACACGCCGCCTTGGGCCTAGACTTTTGTCCGAACTTTTTGCGCAAACACTCCTCTTCCTTTTCGCTGAGCTTGGCCAACTTCTGCTTGAGGCTCTCGGCGGGCTCTGACTTCTTCAAATTGACGGGCAAAGTGCACTTGTTGTTGAGCAACACGTTCCTCAGTATGTCCGCCGAGGTCATGTAGCCGGCCACCACCACATGCCGCTCGCCCGCGTACTCCAGCCTCACTTCGTCCACCGAGTCCGGTATGTCGTTGATTAGCAGGTTGTGGGACGCGCCGACGCTTCTGGAGCCCGGCGTCACGCTGCGCTCCGTGCACATGATCCTGAAGTCCGACTTGGTCGTGTAGTTGGTGCACGAGCTGGTGTCGGACACGGCCGGTTCGTCTTCTTGCGGCGGACCGCTCAGCGGCACCGGTGGGGCCGGTCCATCCACTGATGGCACTCCCAAATCCACCAATGCATCACTCTGCATAAAATTTAAATTCTCGTACAATGGCACCAAGTCTTGTGGTTTGTTGAGCACTTTTTTGGCAATGGTGACCATTTGTTTGTCTTTTTGTGGCGATTCGAATATGTTCCTGAGCTGGCTGACTAGGCCGTGGACGGGTTGGTGCGCGCCCACGCTTGACACCGACGACGATCGGTTGGAGCAAGTGGAGGACATGTTGGAGGAGGAGGAAGTGGAGGAGAAGTGCTCGAGTTCGCTTTTGATGTTGGACTCGGTGCTGGTGATCGAGCTCGGGTGTCTGGAAGCGGAGCGGGGTTTGACTTGGGGCGCGCTCTCGTGCTGATGGCGCGGCTTGGCCAGCGGCTTGGTAGCCGGGCTGGCGGGCTCGGGCCTGATCAATTTTCGAGGCTGGTAGTACTTGTTCTCCTGGGATTTTCTTGGTGTGGCGCGCAAATGGACCGAGCAGTCAATTTTGGCGTCGTAGTCGAGCACACACTCGGAGCCCGGCGTGAACTCAAGGCCGGGCAGCTGTTTGGCCACAGTGTCGATTTCTTGGCTCTCAATGAAAATGTCCAAAGTGGCTGCTCTGGTCAGGTGACTTTTGTTTATTTGAATTTTGCCCTTTTTGTGTCTAAGGCTGGGATTTTGTGGTTCGCTTAGACCCATTGTTTGGATGCATGCGTCTGTCTGCATTTGGTTGCTGAGAAAATTGTTAATGGTGTTGGTTGGTGTGTTCAGTGAGGCCTCGGCTCCTACAGTCATGCAAAATAGAAAAATATTTAGTTCAGGTCAGTTTGGATAATTGGTTTTTGTTGTTTTTTTTGTTGTTGCCATTTGGCTCTATGATATGGCCTAAAATAATTATTATCTTTTGCTCAGACTTTTCTTATCAATTTAATTGTTGAATGATAATTTTTTTTTTTTTTGTTGTGTTAGGGCTAAATATCCATCACGGCCTATTTAGTTGATTTAAATTAAATCCAGCGTTCTGAGTGCGGATTTTTTGTTGTGTTTTATTCGGGGAAAAAATGCAAAAATAGTGAAAGTTTTACCAATTTTTGTTGCTTTTGAGTCAACAGGGCTTATCGGTGTGCAAATAGATTCATTTTATTTTAATTGTTATCTAAAAGTTAGCCCAATTTAGACCGGGTCTTTTCTGAGTGACTTTTTATTACAAAATAAATGAGTTTTTTTGTTTTATTTACTATTTTTTTTTGCTGATAAAATTTTAAAATTTTATTTTATTACTCTTCTGTGGTGTTGAAATAATTCATTGAAAATTAATAAAATCAAACAAAATTTTATTTTTTTTACATTTGTTATTAACACAGTTTTTTGATTGATAAACTAGTTCAAATCCTTTGACTTTGAGGAATAACTGGCATTGTGAATTTTGGAACAAAAAACAAAAATTTTAAAATGAAATAAATTTTTTGCTTTGAGTCTAAAAATTTTTCTGCAAAATGTATCAGCTGATACAAACTTTTTACCAACCAAATTAAGTCTCTGCAAAAACTCTGCAAAAATGCAAAGAAATTAATGTATTAGAAAATCATTAAAATGAAGTGCAGAATTATTGCAGAGAAAAAAGTTATTTCATTTTAAAATTTTTGTTCTTTGTTCCAAAATTCACAATGCCAGTTATTCCTCAAAGTCAAAGGATTTGAAGGCAATTTGAAGTTTTTGATCAATTTTTGATGCTCAAAATGATCAAATAAAACTAAATCTATTAAATGAATTGTTATTTCTTAATAGAAATAATGCAGAGATATATTTTTGGATTTAACATACTACGTTAAATAAAAAAATAAACTCTGCAAAATCAAAATGTACAATGAAGAATACACATTATCGAAATGATGCTATTTTAAGTGGATAATTTTTTGCAGATTTTACCTCTAGATTTAACAAAGTATGTTAAAACAAAAATTTACGTCTGCACTAATTATATTAAAAAATTAAAATACATTTTAAAGTTTTAGTTTGATTTGATAATTTTGAGCATCGAAAATTGATCATTAACTTCATCTTGCCGAATTTGAACTAGTTTATCAATCAAAAAACTGTGTTAATAACAAATGTAAAAAAATTAATTTTTGTTTGATTTTATTAATTTTTCAATGAATTATTTCATCACCACAGAAGAGTAATAAAATAAAATTTTAAAATTTTATCAGCAAAAAAAAATAGTAAATAAAACAAAAAAGCTCATTTACCTCATTTAGGTTCACCTTTTGGTGAACCTTTTCTTTTTATTCGAATAAAATTAAAATATTGATTAAAAAAAATAAAAAAATAAATGTTCAATTAAAAATTTCAGATTTAAAAAAATAAACAATTCGATTTTTTAGAATCATAACAAAAAAAAAAGAATCTCTAAAATTTTTTAAAAATTAAACTTTATCACTAAAAACTTTTAAAATTTTTTAAATTGTCTCGTAAAAAAGGTAGCATTTCTAAGTGATCAGTATCAAATCTACTTCTTAAGTCTGTTTGAATTTGACCGGCATGACTAAATAGACATTCACTTGGAATTGAAGACGCTGTAATACAAAAAAAGTGTTTTTTTAAATCTCAAAAAACTTTCAAAATTTTTGGTGTTTGATTTTATTTTTTATGACTAAGTAAATAAGAATTTTTAGAAAGTTAATTTTACTACAAGATTAAGATCATGTTAATTTAAAATTTTTTTTTTTTTTTTACTAAAAAAAAGGATCTTCGAATAATGAAAAATATTTAGATTAAATTAAATTAAAATTGTTTTTTAGGACACATTTTAAAAGTATTAACGCTTTATTAATTCTTGAAAAAAATTTTTTTTCCAATAACAATTTTTAAATATTTTTTTAATTTCTTGTCTATGAATATTTGCGAGAAATTATAATTCTGAAAAATAATGATAAAATATATGAATTGAACGTTCACCCCTTCATTGATTTGATGGTCATAATTGAAAAAGTATCATTGTGGATTTGGGTGTTAGTCAGGCTTAAAAACCGCTATTTATTTTTTGATGTTAAACTTTTGGATTAAATGATTTTACTCTCAAAAATATCTTATCTTAGCTGGAATTTTTAATTAGGGCTCATGCCATAAAAACAACTTTTGTTTTTCAAATAAAGTCAGTCACAACCACAATCTATTTTATGTTATTATTTTTATTTAACTGATCCACTTAAGGGTCGCACATATTTCTATTCTTTTCAATTAACTTTATATAATAAATTAATTCTTTCAATAATTCACTAATTCTGTTATAAAATAGATCAAAAAATTGATTTTTTTCTAAACAAAAACTAGATTTTTTTCTTAATTCTAAGAATTAAAAAAACATAGTTTTTAAACTTAAAACAATATTTTACAATTATTTTATTTTGAAAATTCAAGTTTGACGGTCTAATATTAAAACTGGTTTACTTTTTAATTAAAAATATTCACGATTTTTTGAACTACTAAACTTTTGGACCTAGTGGGTAAAAAATTATGTTAAAAGCAACTATTCTTAAATTTTAAATTAATGTTTTTTAACAAGCTAAATTCAAAAAAGATAATTATTTAAATATAAAAAAATGATCAATTAAAAATTGTTACAAAACATATGAGAATGATTTAAAAAAATTTTTGTAGAAATGAAAAATTTGTAAATTAAAATTGATGTCTTAATAATAAGATAAACTTATCAAGGATTATGTTTAAAATGTTCTTCTATATTATTGAAATTAGAATCAACCAGACTTAAATTTCTAAATGTGTTAGAATTTTGTTCTGATATAAAAATTGTCCCGAAAAAATGACATTTCATGTTAAAACTTCAAAACCATTGAAGACTTTTTACAGATTAATACGAAAGCTTATGAAACATCATCCACAAAAATAATAAATAAATTACAAAATTAATCCAAAACTACTTCAAAATTTTTCCAAAACAAGACTAAAAATTAAAAAAAATTGTGATTCAATAAAAATTTTGAAGATTTTGATAATATTTCTTTTTTTATTTAATGTTTCCCTTTTTTTGTACCAAATTAAAATAAATAACCAGAAATTAAATGAGATTAAGAGTGATTATTTTAAATTATTGTTGATGCTCACTCGTAAATTAAATTATCGCTAACCTAAAAATAAAAATGCTTCTCGTGAAAAACGCTGTCTAAATTAAAAATTCCTTATTTTTCTTTAAAATGGAAACTCAATCTAGTGAAAGCGTACTTTTAAATCTAGTCGATGATACCTTATATTCTTGTTTTTTAAAGCAATAAAGTAATGATTTATTTAAAAAAATTCATTTTCTAATTAAATAGATATTTTTTATTATTTTCGTCTATGTTTCATTTCTTCGGTGATGTTTAAATAAAACAATTACAAAAAATTAAACCTTTTTACTTTTAATTTTATTATATTGGAAGTTCTTTTATATAATTTGGGTATATTTTTTATTATTTTTGTGAAAAAAAAACTTCAATCAAAACATAAAAGTTAGTTATTTTTGAAAGATTTTTCTAATGATCCTAGTAGTTGCCAAGAAACTCTTAAAGTGTCCATAAGCGTAGATTCTGATAAATTTTAGATTAGTTTCGCATGTTATAGATCATTCTCAAGAAAAAATAACTAAAAATTAAAGCTTTAAAAAAGTTCAGAAGTTCGATCTAACCACAAAATATTTTTTTTTTGAGTTAATTTTTAAACTCTTATTCGCTAATATTTTTAAAAATTTAAAACAATCTGTTTATTTATCCATAAAAAAGCATTTTTTTAAAATAACAAAAGCTTTATGTTAACGCATGCAAACAATAATTTGATCACAGTAGAAAAAGTGAAAATTCTTTAAATAAAACAATCAAAAAATAAAAAAAATTTCCATATTTATTAATGATTCTTTCCCATTTTTATGAATTTTTTTTTTATTTCTTTTATGTATTAAATTTTCCACAAAATTCAAAATTTTTATTAATATCTTTTCAATACTTCCATAATTACTAATTTAAATAAATATATGAAATTATTAAATATAAAAATACGCAATAATTAAAGAAAAATTAATTGAAAATAATAATGAACACATGTCTAAATTTCATTATAAAAAATAAAATTAGTTTTTGCTTTTTATCATATTATTAGAGGTATTATAAAATTAAATTGCGCAATTTTTTCAACAAAAAAACTTGCTCGATACAATAAATTTATTGATAAATATTTTATGTCTACTTTATTTCTTAATATGCTAGTCTCAATATTTCATTGTGAGCATATTTGAGCATACAAGGCTTCCTATCCTCATGATTGAATCTTCTCGCTTAAATATTTTTTTATGCAATCATGTCATCTCTTTGGTTCGATTTTAAAATGAAGATATAAATTTTATCAAAAAAAAGATTTTTATTGGTAAAATTTAATTTCCAAAGTACAATTAATTATTTAAAAAGATAATTTAGATAAAAAAAGAATTATTTTCGTTAAAATAAGTAAATTTTTTACGACTGTTTGAAAAATTCTTGAACCTTAAATTTTTGAAATAAAACTTACTAAAGTGGTGTACAAATTAACGTGTCATATTGAATTTTATTGTCCAATTTTAATGACAATGATCAGAGTTGTTTAAAAGTCACAAGTCTCAAGTCAAGTCCAAGTCCGGACTTCTTTTTTTTTTTAAAAGTCCGACCAAAGACTTAAATTTTTATTTTAAAAAAAAAAGTCCAAGTCCAGGCTTTAAAATTTTGAATACTGAAAAAGAAATTTATGCTAAAATTGCAACAAAATTCTGATATATGGAAAATCTATTGCATTAGACAACCCAAGAGTATTAAAATTTTTTGATATGAAGCCTGATCTAGCAAATTTAAAAAAAAAATCTGGACTTCGACTTTTTTTTTAATGACTTGTACTTTTTTTTGGGACCTTTAAACAACTCTGATAATGATCATGAATAATTAATAAAAGGGCTTATATATATTTAATTAAATAAACAAAAATCCAAAAAAATATTTTTATACTAACCATTTAGGGTTTCATAAACTTCATCATAAGACATGAACGTCACTATAGATGCTTTATTCTTATTGATACTGTTAGTTTTTAAAAAATTTTAAACAATCGCGCCAAGACCTTATTTTTTTTATCAAATAAATTAGTAAAAAACTATTTGATTTAAACTTTTCTTTTCTAAATAAAATTTTCAATTAAAACATTAGCCAGATATGAATATTTTAAGCTAAAAATATCTGAAAAATTCCAAAAATTTAAATGAAATTTAAATTCTAGATCCAACCTAATTATTGTATTGTTATTTTTTATTTAAAATTGTTACATCATCATAAGAAATTAAAGCTTCAAAAAGATAATTTATTAGAAAAAAATGTACATAAGAACAAATAATATCAATTAAATAATTAAAATAAAGTTTATAAATCTTTGTGTTTTATTTTGTCGAATTAATTTTTAGTTAAATAAAAAGTTTATACAATCATATTCATAAAATACAAAGATAATTTATATTTTCCATTATGAATTAGTAATAATAAATTAAATTGCTGATAACAAAATTATTTTTTCATTAGATGAAAAAATTTGAAAAAAGTTATTTTGTGTTTTATCAAAATTTTAGCGTACAATAGCCATCAAAAACTTCAATTAGCAAATATTGTAAATCTATTTAAAAGAAATATGAAAAAATGATATTTTTTAATGAAAAGCTCGGTAAAAGTGGGGTAGTAAGCCTTCTAAAAAATCGAAAGCTTTTGTTAAATTAAATAATTATCAGGACGCATTGATACTTTATATCATTATCTTCTACAAGTATCAAGACAAGAATATACAAAAATCAATCGCTGTCCATCATTATTATAATTTACTAAACATGCTATTAAAAAAAGAATTAAATTAAAAAAAAATTCAAATCAATAATAATTAAATTCATTCTATTATGAACCTGGATTCATAAGTGTTCTACACAACGATTTAATTTTTTCTTATTAAAAAAAAAAATTAAATTAAAATTTGTATAATTTTGTTACAACATTAAATATTAAATGAAATAAATTTCTCTGACTTTTTTCTTTCCGATAATACTTATAATTTACAATTTAAATTATGACCAGAATACGATCTTTTTAATCCTATATATTAAATCAAAACAAGATAATTTAATGTTATTTAATATAAAACCATATTTTTATTTTTTTTCTCTATTTGATTTTTAAATGTAGACCATTTGCTATTTTTTGTTCTAATTAAGTTAATTAAATAACCATGGATTCTAAAACCAAATGGTCAATTGAATAAAAGCCTTTTCAATATATTGTAGGCAAAAATTATATACCTCAAATAAAAATGACTCTAGTTTAAATTTTATTACTTACCAAATGGATATTTAACCTTTTTAAATTCAATGGTTAAAAATTTCGTTAGTAAAAACAAAAACTTAATCAAGATTATAATTTCTAAATTCAATTTCAATGATCTCAAAAATTCATGCTAAATTCTTAAAATAAATTTCATTAAAAACCTTATTTTTTGAGAATAAGAACTTGGCTGGAAAACTAAAGATTTCAATTAAAATTTGTTTCTTAAGACTTGACCCAAGAAAAGAGTGAACTTTATTGGCACTTATCTTTAATGAAAATATCTTAACCATTCGAAATCTTTAAAATAAATATTTTATCTGAAAGTTATGGATCAAAGTCAAAAAATGCGTCCTTTTTACATAAACTTTTTCAAAATTTTTTAATTCTTGATACTGGATATTTTGACTGAAAATTAAAAAGTTTTCCTAAAAATTGAGAAAAATTTAACTTAATCGGAAAAATGCACACTTCAGCTCTCATATCTTGAATAACCTTTTATTAAAAAAATTTTTATTTAATAACTCATAAAAGAAATTATTGATTTTATGGTGCCCCAAATCATAAATTTTTGTCGAATAGTAATTAAAGATTAACTATTAACTTATTGACGATAAAACAGAAATAGATTTAGATCTAATTATTCGTCAAAATTTTAAAAGTGAATCGCAAAATTTATTTTAAAATTAAATAATTCAATTTTTCCAATTTTCAAAAATTTAAAAATTGTTTTGCAATTTTAAATTTAATTAAACACCTCTAAATTAAAATCTAAAAAAAATCTAATTAATTTAATTAAAATCGATCCAATTTACATCCCTATTTTAATATTAGTTAAAATTATTTGCTTAACTAATTCTACTATCCATAAAAATTTAGATGGTTTAAGAATTTTTTTACTTTCTTTAATTTAACTCATAAAGTTTTTTTTTATATTTTATGGAAAATTCAAGAAATTATCCAGGACTGTTTTGATGGCCTTTTTTTAAAACCTTCTATTATCATCAATAAATAAAGTGATAGAAATTTGTCATCAAAGATACTAAATAATGTAAACTACATTAGATCAATTAAAATATTTTTGTTTGTACCTGAACTTGAGTTATATTCAAATTTTGAAAAGTTTCAGTCAAATAGTGCTGTAAAATTCACAACTATTCATTTTTGTTCTGAGAAAATTTACTGTAAACAAAACAGGCTTCAGCAATAAAATTAATTTTTTTTTATTGATCGATTTGAATTATTAATAAGAGGTAGTTAAGAACAATTCTGGAGATGTGCTAATATTTATAAAATCAAATGATTTATTCGATTAAAGGGTAAAGAAAAAAATGGAAAGTGCCAAAATTGTTAAATTAAAAATGTCTTGATAATTTAAAACAATAATTATTTATTAGTAACTAATTAATAACAAATTAATTTTTTATCTACTTCAATTAGTAAAATCTTAAAATTTTGTTTTTTTGTTAAATCAAATTTATCATTTATTTGAATTTTTTATTTCTTTTTTAATTTTTTTTTCATCAAACACTTTCTTGAGTAAAATTATTTATTTTTAATTTAAAAACTACATAGAATTGTAGCTATTTCGGATTATGTTCAAAAAAGTGAAATTAAAATTGAAATTAAGATAAGATTAGAAAAAAATTGATAAAATTAAAAAATTTAAAATAACTTTGAAAATAAATTCAAAATTAAAACAGCTTGTCATTTTATATTTGAAAAAGAGTTTTTTTTTTAAAAAGTCAAAATACAAATTTCTAAAACCTTTAATTTTTCTCATTTTGATTAAAAAAATTAAAACAAAAATATTCTAAGCAAGCAAATTAAATAAGGCTTAAATTTAAATTTAAGAAAAAGTGTGAATCAAATTAAACCAATTCCAAAAACGACTAATGAAGAAAATTCATTAGGAAATTTTTATTCAATATTGATTAAGCTTGAGACTAAACGATCAATGCTGAAATTTTCTACATTCAATAATGTCAACATTGTTTTTACTCATTAATTAAAATGTTTCAAAATTTTAATCAATTTTTTTATTTTGATTAATTTTTAAAATTATTAATTAAAATCGGTCTTTAAAAGACAGGGACAATAAAAAACATTTTTGATTAACCTTCAAAGTTGTATTTTTTTATACATTTTTTTTTCTGAGAATAAGTTAAACCATCGAAAATAATAAACCAAAAATGTCATATTATTAGTAAAAGTCTTGAATATTTTATCAACTAGAACTTTTTAAAATTCATTTTACCTTATTTGGCCATTTTTTAAATGTAGCTTTATTCTTTTGAAGAATCTATTCACGTACTTGATTCCATATATAAGCTATTTTATTTATTATAACCACAGATTAAGCAATCTCTTAGAAAATTACCTTCGTAATGCTCTTGGTTATTCAGTTCCAATGACTAATAGACTTGTTTCGTAGTATCAAAAAGGCTTCGATTCTAGATTTATACAAAAATTTTCTGACTCTTAAGATCTTATCTATGTTTTTTGTTTTTTTTCGGATTCTCATGTTATTTTTATTCATTTATTTTCCCAACTCTATTTATTTCTTAACTAAACACTTCATTAATTATTATTTTTGTCTCTCATTCTTTCATTAATAAATGAAAAATAAGTTACTTCAAATTTAAAATATTTTAAAACTTTTTTAATTATTTTATTTTATTTTGTTTGTTTTTTTTTATCTGAAGGAGCTTATGCTCGAACAGAAATAAATATAATTCATTTCAGCAGTGGTGAAGTCTGGAGCAAAAACTGTTGCAAAATATTTTTTATTAAATTGAACACCAGTTTTTTTTTCAATTCTTAGCAATTATTTTAACAATAAATGTTAAACATTTTTAAACATTATTTGTTAAACGTAAACAAAAGCAAAAAATTAAAAAAATCTTAATATTTAGAAGAATAGATCGAATATTGATAGAAAAATTATTATATGTTAAGTTTTTTAAACGTTTTTTTTTAAATTTAATGTAAATAAATTTTTAAATTTAAAAAAAAAATTTGCTTTGCCTTTAAGTTTTTTGCTCCAAACTTCACCACCGCATCATTTGATCATTAAAAAATTAGAATTAATTTTACCATTCTTTCTATTTTCCCAGATTACATTGCAAAAATGTCCCTATAAATGATTTTTAAATTAAATTAGATTATTAATTTTATTTTAAACACATTTGATTTTGAAAGGCGCCATAGTAATCTCAAAATCATAAAAAAATGGCTAGAACTTAATCCTCAAAATACTTATTGTATTAACTAGATCCAATAATCAAATATCAAATAATTAAACAAAAAGATACAATGCTAAATCGCTCCAATTTCTAAAACTAATATTTTTTTAATTTTATTAAATATTTGTCAATTTCTTAGCAAACTTCTGTTAGTTATGCCCCTTTTTTACACGTTATGTCACGTTTTATAAACTACTCATCCAAACAGTGACACTTAGCTAAAATATTGCCCAATTTGAAAAGAAAAGCTTCCATAAATTAGAGATTCTAAAAAAAATAAAAACCCAATTTTGAGAACTTTTAATCAAAACTTGTTTTAAACAAAAAAAAAAAAAAACACAATTAACTTGAATTTATTTAACTCATAAACCTAATGTGATATTTACCAAAAAAACTGGACTAATTTTCTAATTTAAATGATTTTTTTGGTCAAACAAAAAAGGCTGCTTTGTAAAAAAAAAAAAAAAAAAAAAGTCCACCAGTCATAAAAATAAATTACCTGTTTTTTGTTTGAACTCGGAGCCATTTCTATTTGAAAAGCCTTTGAGTAGAATAAAATATCCATTGGCCGAATGTACATTGTTTGGTTGTGTCGGATCGCTTTGCCTGAACATCAGCGAGCTGAATTGGTTCGGTTGACAAGCAACAACATTGGTCTGAAACGCATTCAAGAGATTAAAGGCCTTGTCGAGCTCCAGCTTGTCGCTGAACGTAAACAAACACGAATAATTGCTAGTGAGAACGATCTTGAGCTCGTCGGTCCAGTCAGTGATGAGTTGGTGCGCAGATTTGGTAAAAGTGGGATCAAAGGCAACGACTAGATCGGGCTCAAGGAAACCATCGGAATTGTTGCACGCATACTTGATGTAGTTCGCATAGCTTCCTTGCCAGCCTGAGAGAACAACGCTGCGCTTCGACCTCAACAAGTCAAAGTCTTTTTTGAGCACTGGACTCTGGACTAGCTTGGACCAGTCGATTAGCTCAGCATTGGCCGACTGGTCAAAATTGGCCGTGTTCAAATAACAATTTGTGGATATCAGCACGAACTCAATCGAGTTGCCACTCTCTGGAAACATGTTCAAAATTTCGTAGAATTTTTTTTTCACACAAAAGTCCAAATCCAGAGTTTGACCAGAGACAAAATTGGCGACCAAGTCGTCGAACAGTTCTTGTGGCGGATACAAAATGTGGATGCACAGCGGCTTTGACTCTGGTGATATGTTTAGGCTTTTTAGAGTGGAACCTATGGTGATCGGAAAGCTCATTATTTGAGTGACCCTGGCCAGGATGCCGTCCAAAATGTCGCCCAACTGCGGCTCTCTACAATTTAAAATAACACTTTTGTTACTGAATACTTCCTGATGTATTGTTTTGCTGAGCTGGCGCACAGACTCGACCAGGTCCGATCTGAGCTCAAACCAGTCGGTCCAAGTGGCCACCCGGTCGCTGCTCCACGCCAAGTTGCAGTAGACCGGGCTCAGATCGATCGGTATGGATTCCATTATTTGACACAGAGAGGCCCATTCCAGCTCGGCGCACTTCGGCATGTGCTTTTCCATCCAGTCCAAATATTGGTGCTCCTGGCTGCAATAGTAGATCATTTGGCATCCATAGCAGCGTCCGAGCAGCGCGGCGTCTTCCAGGCCGCAGTAGGCGCAGAATTTACGCGCCGAGTCTGCACTCTCTATGCTTGATTTTAGATTAAACTGCACTTCGGACCACATTTTCGAGGAAGCTTTTCATTTCTAAATTAAAAAGAAATATATTTTTTTGTTCACTCAAGTTGGCATCAATGATCATTGAAAGTTAATTGTTTTTTTTTTTTTTT